>QNUK01000006.1:5537500-5542500 GCA_013621035.1 Clarias magur
ACCAAGTACACCATTGTTTTTCTTGTGAAATTCCCAATATGCCCCACCCTGTATATATATATATATATATATATATATATATATATATATATATATATATATATATATATATATATATATATATATATATATATATATATAATGAAATCACTCAGTGTTAATAAAAAACAGTTATGGCATTGCCTTGTAATTTTAATTTATAAAACACATCCTGCCACAAGCCTAAATATGCAAATGAATCTACAGTTAAAACTGAGTGCTTGCAGAGCTTAACAAGCTGTTTGACTTGGATAATTGAAAGGAAACTTAGCACCAACAAGAGGTTTATCAATTAGAACAAGTAGAATATCCTTAAATAAGAACTTCAAAATGGAAATTCAACACAGAGTGTGGCAATAGATTTTGATTATTTCCAGCTAGCTGTATCTACAAGAGCCTGCAAGTGGAAACAAAATAGCAATGTTCTAAAAGGAAAACATGCAGGTAGACCACAGAGGATGTCAAAGCATCAGGATAGGAAACTAAGCAGTATGCATTGAAAATGTACAGCAAAACAAATGAAATACAAGTGGGTGGAAACATGAGTCAGTGTTTGTGACAGAGCTGTAAGAATTTGGCTAAGTGAAATGGGGTTTACATACAGAAAAGAAAAAAAAAAAAACACCTGGACAAGAGAAACAGGGGTACAGTGGGCAGTAGAGAAGCAGTGTGGATGATTGGATGAAAGTGATATACAGTGATGAATCACAAATCTACATTGGCCAAAGGGATGATGCTGGACATTATGTCTTGTGTGTTCTAATAAATAATAATAATAATAAATAAATAAATAAAAACAGAAATAAGACTGTTTTCTTCAGGCAATCAAGTTTCCACAAATTTTTTATATGAGTTCAAAATTAAACGTTGCTATTATTATTTCAACAGTCTGTGCTTAAGTGGACAAGGAAATTTTGACAATTTTACAATGCATCAATAGAGAACAGGTGAGGATTATAATGTACCCACATTGCCACTGAGAAGTTCATGTTAAAACTTTCTTCAATACAAAACAATCGACTCAATTAAATGGCCATCAAACAGTCCAGATCTTAATCAAATTAAAAAATATATCTTGAAATATATGATGTTATATATGTACGACCAAAGGTTTTGAGAATGGCACAAATATTTCTTTATACAAAGTCTGCTGCTTTACTATACTAACCCTAGTGTTTTTTGGATCTTTTTGTTCGTTGTTACTATGATACATTAAAGTATAATTATGCACCTTTCATAAATGTCAAAGGCTTTTATTGACAATTACATTAAGTTAATGCAAGGAGTCAATATTTGCAGTGTTGACTCTTCTTTTTCAAGACCTCTGCAATCCGCCCAGGCATGCTGTCAATCAACTTCTGAGTCACATCCTGACTGATGGCAGCCCGTTCTTGCATAATCGATGCTTGGATTTTGTCAGAGTTTGTGTTTTTTTTGTTTGTTTGTTTGTCTCAATGGAATTAAAGTCTAGGGAGTTTCCTGTCCAAGGCCCGAAATGGTCTATGTTCTGTTCTCCAAGCTTCTTAGGTATCACATTTGCCTTATGGCAAGGAGCTCCATCATGCCGCAAAAGACAATGTTCATCACCAAACTGGTTTTGGATGCTTGGGAGAAGTTGCTCTCAGAGGATGAGAGCACTTTCATACATTTTAAGAAGGGCTGGAAAGACACTTCTCTCCAGGGAAAAAAAACAAACAAACAAACATAAGGGACAGACTGATATTATGCACAAGGTACAGGGATTGGACTGGTGAGGACTGGGGTAAAGACATTTTCTCTGATGAATCCCGTTTCTGATTGCTTGGGGCATCCGTGAGAAAGCTTGTCCACAGAAGAAAAGGCTAGAAGAAGAGTACTACCATCAGTAGTATTTATCAGTAGTAGTTATACTCCAGTAGACAGTAGTAACATCTGAAAAAAAAGATCTAAAAACACTGAATCAGCAGACTTTGTGAAAATCTAACAGAGAAAACGTGTACAATACCTTGGTCCACACACCAGGTAGTGCCCGATACAGGTATATATTGCCTATATATAATAACTACTAATGGATACTACTGATGGTAGTACTCTTATGTTTCACTATATACACACGTGGACAAAATTGTTGGTACCCTTCGGTCAATGAAAGAAAAACTCACAATGGTCACATAAATAACTTTAATCTGACAAAAGTAATAATAAATAAGAATTCTATGAATGTTAACCAATGAAAGTCAGACATTGCTTTTCAACCATGCTTCAACAGAACTATAAGAAAAATTAACTCATGGAACAGGCCTGGACAAAAATGATGGTACCCCTAACTTAATAGTTTGTTGCACAACCTTTTGATTCAATCACTGCAATCAAACGATTCCTGTACCTGTCAATGAGACTTCTGCACCTCTCTGCAGGTATTTTGGCCCACTCCTCATGAGCAAGCTGCTCCAGTTGTTTCCGGTTTGAAGGGTGCCTTTTCCAGACAGCATGTTTCAGCTCCTTCCAAAGATGCTCAATAGGATTGAGGTCAGGGCTCATAGAAGGCCACTTTAGAATAGTCCAATGTTTTCCTCTTAGCCATTCTTGGGTGTTTTTAGCTGTGTGTTTTGGGTCATTGTCCTGTTGCAAGACCCATGACCTGCGACTGAGACCCAGCTTTCTGACACTGGCCAGCACATTTCTCTCTAGAATCCCTTGATAGTCTTGAGATTTCATTGTACCCTGCACAGATTCAAGACACCCTGTGCCAGATGCAGCAAAGCAGCCCAAGAACATAACAGAGCCTCCTCCATGTTTCACAGTAGGGACAGTGTTCTTTTCTTCATATGCTTCATTTTTCCGTCTGTTAACATAGAGCTGATGTTCCTTGGCAAAAAGTTCCATTTTTGTCTCATCTGTCCATAGGACATTCTCCCAGAAGCTTTGTGGCTTGTCAACATGTAGTTTGGGATATTCCAGTCTGGCTTTTTTATGATTTGTTTTCAACAATGGTGTCCTCCTTGGTCGTCTCCCATGTAGTCCAATTTGGCTCAAAGAACGACGGATGGTGCGATCTGACACTGATGTTCCTTGAGCATGAAGTTCACCTTGGATCTCTTTAGAAGTCTTTCAGGGCTCTTTTGTTACCATTAGGATTATCCGTCTCTTTGATTTGTCATGAATTTTCCTCGTGCGGCCACGTCCAGGGAGGTTGGCTACAGTCCCATGGATCTTAAATTTCTGAATAATATGTGCAACTGTAGTCACAGGAACATGGTCCTCTGGTCCATGTTGAGTGTGGTACATACCATGTCACCAAACAACACAGTGACTACCTGGAGCCCTATATATAGGCCCACTGACTGATTACAAGATTGTAGACACCTGCGATGCTAATTAGTGGACACACCTTGAATTAACATGTTCCTTTGGTCACATTATTTTCAGTATTTTCTAGGGGTACCATCATTTTTGTCCAGGCCTGTTCCATGAGTTCATTTTTTTTATAATTCCGTTGAAGCACGGTTGAAAAGCAATGTCTGACTTTCACTGGTTAACATTCATAGAATTTTTTTTAATTATTACTTTTGTCAGATTAAAGTCATTTATGTGACCATTGTGAGTTTTTCTTTCATTGACCGAAGGGTACCAACAATTTTGTCCATGTGTGTAAATGTGCACTATGCAAGCTTTTATGGGTATATAAAACACAGAGCACTTAATTCAAGGAATGGCAGTTTGCTATAATTTTAGATTTACTTTGATGTCATATGTTTACTTTTGTATTCATCAACATTAGAGCAAAAAAGACTTGTATTTTGAGTAATGGTGGAATGAGAACAAAAACCGCACATTTCCCCTAATGTCTATACAGTTCCAGAGTTGCTAAAGTCTTCACTTGCTATAATGTTGACAATCCTAACAAAGAACTTAACGTTCCTCAATTTCGCCATGTCTTACCACACATACAGTACAATTATATCTGTTGTTACCTGGATATCTGTGGTTTAGGGTCTGGTTTAGGACTTTGTGGTGTCATCTCTACATGTTGTTGCCTTTTTGCTCTGCATCTCTGCTGAGCCTCTCTGCAATACCTGCGCTTGTACCTTTGCTCCCTTTCACCCAAATCAGCTACTCTGCTTGTCCGCCCTGCATTTTTCCTTTTGTGCCATCTCATCATTTCTCAAATTTTCTACCTTCTTTACGGGGTCTGCATCTCGCCGTGCCCTGTATTGCCGTTGTCTTTCTGCTGACAGCATCATTTACCCATCATTACAGTTTCTTCCTTCCTAATGATGTGCAATAAATAAATAAATAAATTAATTAGTAATTTACAGTAAAATGACACAGAATCTATTAAGAAAAGATGTAAAATGCTTAAATACTGAATATTTAACTCTGTTACACATTGTCAACTATGTTATCATTAGACATTTTGAACCACTACCAGAGTTGACAATTTCCACCATTTTGTGCTTTAGCTCAGTATGCTAACCTCAAACTAGATACCACATAGCATGATTAAAAACAGAATGTTAGGAATTTTCATGATGATATTGTTTTTAAAAAGTGAATGAGAGATTCACTACAATATCACAATAAAAGATTTGACAAATAATTAATATACTATTGGTGTATCCTAAACATTTTATACAAATTAGTGAGCGAAGAATAATGACATACCTCAATGCCTTCCAGAATTTTCCGCCAGAGGAAGTGACATCACTTGGTGCATTACATGCTTTTTCTATGAATGCTTTAAAGATTTTTATGCATTTTTATAACAAAGATAACAGAGTTGACCCAAACATAGACACAGACACAAAATCTATTTTTTTTTTATTACCGAAATTACATATGATACAAAAAATATATATTTGATCCAATTGTTTATGTAACATAATAGAGTAAACACAATTTTTTAAAATTAAAGTTAGACCTTATTATTTCATGATAATTCAAGTTGAAAGTATGAATCAGGAGACAAAGACAGTCAATAA
>QNUK01000006.1:5550000-5682500 GCA_013621035.1 Clarias magur
GCTTCATTCCTGTCTTGTCCACAATGATGGTATGTTGCTTACACTATATTGCTAAACATATTTGCTCACCTGCCTTCACATGCTTATTAACTTGATTGCCATCCAATTCTTAATCCATAGGGTTTAACACGATGCCGGCCCCACTCTATTTGCGGCTACTGTACAGTATATCAGCTTCAACTCTTCTGGGAAGGCTTTCCACAAGGTTTTAGAGAGGATTTTTGACCATTCATCCAGAAGTGCATTTGTGAAGTCAGACACTGATCTCTGATTGCGAAGTCATCCCAAAGGTGTTCTACCAGGTTGAGGTTGATAGAAGGCCAGTCAAGTTCTTCCACACCAAACTCGTGCATCCATGTCTTTATGGACCTTGCTTTGGTGCATTGGTATGCATTCATGTTGGAACAGTAAGGAGCCATCACCAAACTCTTCCCACAAAGTCGGGAGCATGAAATTTACTGAAAATAAGAGGATGAGCCCGATTTCTGAAAGAAAAAAAAAAAAAAAAAAACAGCCCCGCAACAGTTCCAACATGACTGCATACCAGTGCACAAAGCAAGGTCCATAACGACACAGATGAGCAAGTTTGGTTTGGAAGAACTTGCAGTAGTACTGTACATCCTCAGTGGAGAAAGTTGGGTGAGTGACATCCTCAGAGGTGCAAGGATGCAGAACGACATCTTGAGCAGAGCTAAGAGGTGGACTGACATCCCCAGGGGAGTTGGGAGAGAGAATAACATCCACAGCGGTTTAATGTAGCGTAACGATGCCCATGGTAGAGTAAGGGGGCTGAGCCATAGTAGCTGCCACTGTGGGGTGAAAAACATAGCAAGGGGTCCTTAATGGAACAAGAAATCATTCTCAGTGTGTTCATGGACGTGTGATGTGCTGAATCTGGTAATAAATAGTTCAGAAATTGCAGTCCAGCGGCTATAATGATAATAAGGTCCTGAAAACATTCTCTGCTGTAGGCTGAGTACCGGATTTAACTTAAATGCTTCTTTGATTGTATTTCACACCCTATACCAGAGCACCTTTGGCCTGTAACTGCTTTGTTGGTAGGATGCCAGCAAGTAACTCTACAGTCAATTTTACAGTTATTGGACACCCTTTCAGCTAATGCAGTAGTCTAATTCTGTACAGTATGTTGGGTCCAACCTTAAGCATTAAGAAGACATTGGATATGAAAATGACCAGTTTGGCATTGCATTTGAGACCCCATGCACACCAATGGTTAATCCTCTCCCAGTTTCATGCATGTTGTACCTTTAAATCCATAAATCAGTATCACCACATCCAGGCAACAAATCCTTCTTTGATGTTTGTGAAATCTGCCAAAATATTCTTTTGAACTCTTGTTTACACAGCATTGCTGAGCAGTTCTGTGATCCCAGAGGTCAATGTGAATCTCTCTGCTCTATAACATGACCATGTTGGTGCATCAAAGACTGAAACATTTCATGTCAGGTTAGAGGCAGACCCTCAGGGGAGACAATGATGTGCAGTCAGTCAGTTTTTTTCTTTTCTTTTGAGTTTCTTTTGGTATCAGGTGGAACCCAATTCCTAAAAAAAAAAAAAACAAACACCATAAGCCCTATTTGACTGACTCACAACTCTGGCTGTAACATTTATGCTTGGCATCTTGAATTGAAAAAAAAATGTATCTTGCCGCTCAACTTGGACTTTATAATTCACTACGCAGCTTGTTGAACTAATTTGTTTTGAAGATACTTAAATGTTGTTTACATATAAGCGTTTTTATTTCATAAAAACTATGTGTATAACTGCTTCACATGGATGTAGTATAATATGAATAAAACATGATAGTGTTATAGAGTAGATTTGAAAATAATCAACATAGCTTTAACCTTTAAGCTATTTTAGATGTATGCAAAAAATAAGCTGATCAGCTTTAAAGTAATCACTCACTCCGCTTCTCATTGTCTATACTGCTTTATCCTGTATTGGCTCGCAGGGGCCCTGGAGCCTATCCCAGGAGACTTAGGGCACAAGGCTGGGTACACCCTAGACATGGTGCCAATCCATCTCAGGAAACTCTATGGGCAATCTGGGAACATGCAAACTCCATTCACACAGACGCGAAGCAGGTAGGTGTTATGCCTGCCATGCGGAAGTCCTGGGTTCATTTCCCAGCCAGTGCCAAAACCCCAACCACTGGATGCATGGCCGGTCCCAAGCCAGGAAAAATAAGATGGTTGCGTCAGAAAGGGCATCCGGCATCCTGTGCCAAGGTTGTATGTGCAGACCAGATGGTCCGCTTTGATGACCCCTTGCCGAAAGGGGAGCAGCCGAAAGACCAACAATATTAATATTATAAATATATTATTATTTCAGATTGAAGCCCCCATACATGTCTGCCTGTCTTTATTTATGGCAGAACTCTCTGTCTAATTCATTAGTACAAAGACATTTGGCCTGAGGAGAGAGCAACTGCCTGCCAAAAACCACAATCAAAACCATTTTCAGCAAGGAATCACATCTTATGCCAGCTCAAAAGAAAAAACATATGTTGACTCCTTAATAATAATTGCTTCTGAGTGGTTGCGAATCACATCTGAACCATCCATGTTCTTTCATTCACTGCCACAAATCGAACTAAACCTAAGACAAAGCTGAATTCCAAATCGCTCTCCAACCCCTGATCGATGGCCCTACTTAGTGTATGTAACATATCCTTCTCAGGTCATACTGCTTAATTAACTCTTTACAACACTTTTGTAAAAAGCTTGTCAGAACCCATCATCATCATCATCATCATCATCATCAGCATAACAGTTATACCCTTGCGGATAAACATCAAGTGACATAAACAACCTGTCATTCTATAAAGCCAGCACGGATATAGGAGTGAACATGATAACTGTCATCATTTACTGTGCATCTTGTGTGTTTAACTGGAGCCTGACATTTCTGAAATGGTATGTGAAAGGCTGTACTATGGGTGAGGTTATTTATGAAGGTGACAAATACTTGCATTAGTTAGCAAAGGAAAGCTCTGAGTTTTTTCTAAGCAAAAGCTGGCTAATAAAATCTTGATTATTGGATATAAGAGGGGAAAGAAATAAAGAGGGCGGGAGAAACCTAGGGAGGGAGGGAAAAGAGGCAATAACTCCTGCTTGGTCACAGGCCCAGTAGCAAATGACCCCAGGAGTGTTGGCTGTGTCAGCTTGCTGCGATTATCATTCAGCCAAGTGGAGCACCCTGTTTGATATCTGCCAAGGTAATTTAGTGGGAGAGATTGGGCTGTGTCCTTCCCTTTCTCTCTTTCTTCTTCCTCCTTCCATGCATATGGTGTCTAGACACTTTCCAGCTACATCTTGTCCATCCACTGAGCTGAGATGAAGAGGTCCTCTTTCCTTCTGCAGACACCACTGGGTTGTTTATTTGCGATCGGGGGCCTGGTGAGTGAAATTAAGTGACATGGAGTGAAATTGTTTTTCCAATGCTGCCTCAACATGTCTGATTACTCCTATTTTAGCAACGTCTGAACAGGATTTGTAAGGTTTCAACACGAGCCGTACTTATGAATGACAAGTACATTTGCCAGTGGATCAGACCATGAAGAAATCTCCAGCAGAGGTTCAATTCAATTTTATTTATATTGCGCTTTTTATAATGGTCATTGTCTCAAAGCAGCTTCACAATATGAAAAGAACATTTATGGAATCGTGTAAGAGTGGGGAAAAAAATGTGTTTAGATAATAATGAGATTGTCCCTGATGAGCAAGCCAAGGGTGTTGGCGACAGTGGAAAGGACAAACTCCTTGAGATGGCAAAGAATAAGAAAATCTTGAGAGGAACCAGACTTAACAGGGTACCCATCCTCATTTGGGTGATAACGGATAACAGGAATTATATAATGACATCATGTGCGCTAGGCTGCTTCAGAGGTCTGAAGAAATGTATTTATTTATTTATTTATTTGTTTGTTTGTTTGTTTAAAATAACAGATTGGAAATTGTAAAATGCACTAAATGCCATTTCAATCAAGTCATTTTGCATACACAAGACACTTAACCTGTCAGTGTTTATGGCTGATTGGTATTGGTGTGTGCTGTGGTTTATGAAAATACTTTTGATTCGATGGAAAAAAATGTGTAATGATGACATCTACATTTTGAAGGCTTGCCCTATATGTTTGGTTCAATTTACCTCTTATACAGGGTGGGTGAAAGTAACTATGCATTAAAATTTTCAATAACGTCCATATTTCTAAAAGAAATTTACTTAAACAAATTATACATCTGCTTTATTACATAGGGGGAAAAAATAAAATCTTTAATTTTTAACGTACTGTATGCAACTAGATTCCTCAAATGACCGAGGATGAAAATCATTTGGGATAGAACCTCCTGGATTCTTGTGTGCGAGGCTTTGTCCTCCTTTTTTCCGTAACCCCACAGGATCAAATCACATGGAGTGAGATCTGGACTTCTTGGAGTCCATTCATGAGGTCCATGTCGTCCCAGTCAACGTCCTGGAAAACGCTGCACACAATAACAGCATAATGTGGTGATGGGTAAAGGAAAAAGTAATACTACAAGTTGCATCGCCATTGAATATTGCCTGGTTAATTTTCACCAACTCTTTGCATCTGTCTTGTGAATGATAAGACGTGATCATCCTGACTCTTCAACCTAGATTTGGGAATTGTAAGTAAAAGCTGATCATCATACCTGTGAGACTGTGCTGCAGTGTATGGCTGCAAAAAGGAAATAAGAAATACATGTTCAGATTGCCCATAATGCTTGAGTAAGTGTGCATGTGTGCCCTGTGATGGCTTGCCACCCTGTCCATGGTGTACCCTCACTCATTCCCGACGTCTCCTGGGATGGGCTCCAAGCTTCCCACGACCCAATACAGGATAAGTGACATAGAAAATTAATGGACTTGACCCTGAACTGCCCAGGGAGGCAGTGTAGGGATGCCAGGACAGGAGTTATGTGTTCCTGCCTATGGATTCCAGCTAAAAGTGCAAATGGAAATCTGGCCAACACCTAGATACATAGAGAGCAGTCCAATGGTCAAGCTGACTTGACATACAATCATGGAGAATCTTTTCAAGATCTTTCTTGTTAAAACCGTCATTACAGAATTGATTTCTTTGTCCAGGTTAAAATCAATGCCCAGTAAAACACTCAGGTTTTTAGCAGTTGATTTTACATCCGATTTAAGGGAACACATCTTTATGAAAGAGAGTGAGATCTCACAAGTTCCACTGTGTACAAAATACAAGAGCTTCAGTTTTATTCACATTAAAACTTAGACAGTTTAATGATAGCCAAGTGTTGTTGAACTATTTGTATTACTCTGTTTTAAAAGAATTTAGATTTGCATATCATCTGCATAACAATTAAATAACTTTCTGCACTTCCTAATAATGGATTAAGTGAAAATAATAAAAGCTTGACCCTTGAGGGATGCCACGTGTGAGAGCCACTGATGAGGATACAGAGTCAAAAAGACCAACAGATACTGTATGACCATTAGGTATGATCCAGGTCAGAAGCAGTAACATCCATATTGTGCTGGAGTCGATAAATAAGGGTGGAATAATCTACAGTATCTAATGCATCTATGAGATCTAAAAGCAAACATAAAGCAACGTTCCTTGAGTCAGTAGTTACTAAAAGATCATAAAACCTTTTAAGAGGGCTCATTCAGTCCTGTGGAGAGCTTTACAACCAGACTGGTACATACCAAAGAAAACCATGTGCATCTAAATACTGTACTGTAGTTCTTTATCTGTGCAGAAACGTATTTTTGATAGAATCCACAATTTTCACTCATAGCATAGAATTATGCATGTAAGTGTGAGTAGGCCTGTTCTATTAGTTGTTCCTCCCGTGACTCTATACAAGATGAACTTTTATGAAAATATAGATTTTACAAGGTTTGCAGTAAGAGCTGCTAGCCTGTAGTATTCTTTAGGGGATGTCTTTTTTTTTTTTTTTGGTAAAGGAGTGATATAAGACATTTTGCAAATAGCTGGTATTACGTGCTTATCTATAGACCATAGAAATATAATTTACCAGACTGGGGCCACTACCAAGGCAAAGGATTTGAGGATGAAGGCCCCGGAGTTATCTGGGCCTGTTGCTCTATCGGTTTAGAGATGACTGAATTTATTACACACCTCAGTGGTAACAACAACCCTATCAGCCTGGCAACAACAAGCCAAACACAAGCTGTCATAGTGAGACCAATTATGAATCCAAGTGATACTTTTTGTTTCTTCAGGATTAAATCCGAATAAACTTAGATCCAGTGGAATTGCATTATAATACAGTACATTTTCAGCAAAACCTTACAAGTAACATTATATGACAATCCATAGCACTCTTTATAGGATAAACAATATGTGGGAGTCCTTTTTGTTTGCCTTTTTAAAGTAATCATGTGTATTTACTATTTGTCACAATAAACCTGATAAAATTGGATGATCTATTCTTAGAAAAAAAAATAAAACATTATTTCCGAATGGAACTAAAGCTCCATAAAATGAATTGTTTCTACATGTATAAGCCATACCTATCATATATAAATGCAATTATATAATGTGAATATAAAATGTCCCATGGTCAATTTTCTCTCAAAGGATGAGTATTTACATTTCTTTTTCTCAGAGAGATTTTCTGTTCCCTTGCTTCCTCCCCTTCTTCTCATGCGGAAAGAGAAAACGCTTGCTGAAGGTCTTGTTTGAAACTTTCCATGCACGTATGCTGTCTTTCTTTTTTATGGCCTTATCTGTTTCCCAGACTTTATTGAACTTCCTGTCAAAAACAAAAATGTATGTTCAGGAGACACACAACCAATCTAGACACCAACACAGACATAATTCAGCGACTGTACACAATTTCCGTTCTTTTATTGAGCACAATGTAGTTATTAAGCTTTACCAAAAAAAAAAAAAAAAGCTTTTTGTATATTATTGAACTATAGAATATATATAATGATACTAGATATATTAGGGTTCTGTATAAAGTTGAATAATACAGTATATATAAATAATGTAAATTATGTCAGGCTAACAGTGACCTTTAATGAAACTAAAGAAATTAAGTGCGCGCAATTGAGTCAAGCACTGGCAGTACCGTTCAAAGGTTTGGACACAAGCCGCCTAATTCCAATGTTTTGTTCTAATTTTAATGATTAATTTTTTACATTCTAAAAAAAATAAATAAAAAAAATGCAGATTTCAATACACGAAGGTCAGCTGTTCTGGAACAGCTCTTGCGAGAACATTTATTCTTAAGTGCTTTTGCAAAACCCATCAAAGCATCATGATGAAACTGGCTCTCAAATGAAACTGGCTTCAAAGGAAAGAATCACCAAAATGTACCTCTGCTGCAAAGCAGAAGTTCATTTAGAGTTACCAGCCTCAGAGATCACCAATCAACAAACCTCACCTCAGATTCGAGCCATTATGAAGGCAATACATCGCAAAACCCATCTCAACATAAACTGTTTAAAGGAGATGATTTGCATGTTTTGGTTGCTTTTAGCATTGTTTTTGGAATTAGAAAACTTTTGGCTTGTACTGTAAATAGTGTGAAAAGATTCAATGAGTACAGTATATTCCATATTCCAGATATGAAAAGGTCAAAATTAGAAAAAGAAACAAGAGGAAATAAAAAACAAAGTCGAAGACAGAACAGGTGAACACATTAAGTAAAGTAAAGTAAAGCCTTTATTTGTCACATATACATTACAGCACAGTGAAATTCCTTCTTTGCATATCCCAGTGTAACTGGGGTCAGAGCGCAGGGTCAGCCATGGTACAGCACCCCTGGAGCAGTTAGGGTTAAGGGCCTTGCTCAAGGGCCCAACAATGGCAACCTGGCTGAGCTGGGAATCAAACCACCAATCTTCCGATCAGTAACTCAGTGCCTTAACCCTCTGAGCCACCACTGCCCCTAGTGTAGTCAACTACAGACAATGTAACCACCACGTCACAACCACATGGGGTATTTTCATCAGTTGTAGCATTGCAGCCTGTGATATAATTTATGAGTATTTAAAGTATGATTTTGAAAACCTTATCCTCTATACTGTAGTTTCCTTTGAAGTCTTTGAAAAAAATACTTTTTGGGGAAAGGTGGACTGTATGAACTTTCCACCTACAAAACAAATATAACGCTCTTCTTTCATCCATATTTACAGGAAGACCCTGCACGTATGCAAGGGAACATCATACAGTACATATTCCCATATACTATATAGAGGCTAAAAGCCTCGAAAGCAAAAGCCATTCTTCTGTTTCTATATCCCAGCAAATTAAGCTTCAAAGAGTGCTTCACCCTTCTTTCGAGCACAATAACAAGCAACCAAACAATTCCTTTCCCATTGTGGTGGCGGCAATGATAAATGAACACGAGCTGGTATTTACTCTCCTGACTCAGAAGAATCGCAATTCCCATATTTAACGATGGCAGGGCATGCTGCTTTTCACCCTCCCTCATCGGAGTTTTGAATATGCTAAATCCGTTTTATGCCTCAGGTGCAATGACCTCTTGCAAGCTGCATGAACATTAATCTTTCGGGCAAGAGCACTGGGGGGAGTAGAAAAGAGCTTTAGTGCCACGATCAGAGGATTCAGAATAGCAAAGCAGAAATGACTATCACTGGAGGAAGCACTTAGGGGCATTTTATCCTAAAAATATAAGAAATATAAAATTTAAAAAAACTCATAGGGGGAAATCTATAGAGAAAATGATCTTATTATCTTTAGAGTCTCACAATAGTGAGATCAAATGGAGAAGAAAGAAAATGCGATCAAGTACCCTGTGCTCAAATATTTATTCAAATGTATGAAAGAAAAAAAAAAGTTAACTGCAAGTGTGTGTATTTGGAATAGGATTTAGTTTGGATACACACCCTTAAGTCCATTTGCAGAGTAAAATTTGAGTAAAATTGTCTGTTTCATTTGCTGTTTGACAAATGATACAAACCAAAAACACATTATCTGAGGGACACGTATGGGATAAACTGGACTTATAAACTGCTAAAAAATGTGATGGATTTTCTCAAATGGAAAAAAGTAAGAAAACTTTTGCAAATAGCATGTTAATCATAAAACAATCAAGACATGGAGATGCAAGGGTAAAACAAGTGATCAATTATTTTCATTCCAACCATTTTTAATATCAAATTCAGCTTTTATGTTTGTCATGGGTCTAGCTGGTGGTACTGGCTAGACCGGCTGATGTAGTTGCCGTGGACATATATGGTATGCATGAATGCAGAGGGGTGTGCAAACAGAAATAGTCTTTATTAACCAAAACTCAAAAACAGACACAACCAAACAAAGAAACCAAAACAACAAACTCAAACAAGGGCTACACACAACAGGAGCTGACACAGGGAACTGACAGAAGGAAACATGGAGCTGGAGCTAACTAAAGACACATAGGGAAACTAGAGACTAGAGAGACAGGGCTGGCGAGACAGGGCTAGACAGGAGACAGGACCAGGGGCAACGGAGACTAGAGACCAGATGGGTTATTGGTTAGTGAGGTTAGTAGATACATGGAATACTGGGGACACTGGATGCTGACCTAACCAGGTTAGTGGCTAACCGGGTTAGTACTGACCTAATAGGGCGGAACTGAACACAAAAGGCAGGGCACACATGGGGCTATACCAAACTAGCGGCTAACCTACTAGTGACCAGAACCACTAGCAGTCAATCCCACTAGAGGCTAGCCTACTGGAGGCTAACCCTACTAGGGGCTAACCCTAGTAGCCGTCAAGGCCTACTAGCGGCTAACCCTGCTACCGGCTAAGCCCTCATGTGGCTACACATACAAGGGAAGTTGTAACCAAAGAACTAAACAAGAAGACTGACACTGGGAAGACACAGAACAGTACTTGCACTGTACACAGGAGGAGACACAGCCTAGCTAAACATGAAACAGGACAGCTCCATGAATCCAGTAACACAAGGAGTATAAAAAACTAAACTAGAGCCCTCTTGAACACAGGTTAAACAATATAACTAAAATAGAAAACTAAAAGAAACAAAAACCAAACAAAAGGAATGCCCACATGACGGTATATACAAAAACAAACAAACAATGCTCGACCCAGTTTCCCAGAACAAACTGGTATTCATGGAAACTTTAATGAGCCACCTCAGTTCAGGTGAGCACTCGTCACCTGACTGAGGTGCTTTCTGAGAAACTGAGTCGACTAACAAAAACTACAGACAGACAGAAACAGTGACCTCTAGTGGAGGTTCCTAACAATGTTTTTTTTTGTGGGTTTTTTTTTCTGGATTGGTCCAAATATCAAGAACACCAAATAACATTAACATTGATTATCAATTATACACCAGTAAACTGATGACAGTATCATGGGCACCTGAGAAAAATGCTGAAAAGACAATGCAGAACAAATTGCTGAAAAAAAATAATGTAAGTAATTAGTTGGCAATATTAGGTATTGTATTAGGCACAGATAACCTCAGATAAACAACAACATATAACTTTTTTTATATATCACTGTGCCATTATGTGTCTAACAAAAATGAAGCAAAAAAGCAAAAAAAAACAACAAAAAACAAAAACAAGAGTTACATCTTAAATCCTACAGACTTTACTGAGTATGTTAAATGTTAAAGTCCATAACAGCACAATTAGAAGAAGACTGAACACGGACGGTTTGTTTGGAAGTGTTGTCAGGAGAAAGCCTCTTCTCTCTAAAAAGAACATGAAAGTACGAGTGAGGGTCACAAAACTGCATCTGAAAAAAATCACAAGACTTTTGGAACAATCTCCGGTGGACAAATGAGACCAAAGTTAAGTTGTTTGGCTTTAATGCACAGTGCCATGCTTGGGGAAAACCGAACAGGATTTAAGAAATACTTCACACCCACTGTCAAGCATGGGAATGAAGAGGTGGTGATTTAGGCTTGTTTTGCAGCTAGAGGACCTGAAAAACTTGAAGTCAATACGTTGACCATGAACTCATCTGTATACCAGAGTTTTCTAGAGGCAAATAAAAGCTAAAGCTTGGTGAAATTGGGTCATGCAACAGGACAATGATCTGTATCAGATTGGTTGACAAATAAAAGAATCAAGGTTTTGAAATGATCTACACAAAGGCTGGATTTCCACCCAATTAAAATGCTGTGGTGGGACCTTAAGAGATCTCTGCATAACCGAATGTCATAAATGAAGCGATGTTGTAGAGAAGGATGGGTGAAAATTTCCTCTGCAACCATTTGAGAGATTGATAATCATAAAGGAAATGATTTGTTCCAGTTATCGCTGCTAAAGTGGACCTACAAGCGGTTGAATCATGGGAGGGTGGGGGTTAGGTTTGTATTAGTATTGTCCACCTGTTTTATGATTTTTTACTTTATTTTGGTTTAAGAAAAAAATGGCATGGTGAAAGAAGTTATAGGATTTTTGCCTGAGGTTGCATTGACCTAATAGTAAGTCCTACTGTGATGAAATGATTTTTATTACGGTTTACACATTTAAATTAAAAGAGAGGGTATTAAGTTTTGATGCCCACACACCGACTCAGAGACTGACACAAAAGAACAGCATTCAGTTGTTTTTCTTCATCTTTAGATCATATTTTCCTAAGCTGTCTGCAATTACAATAATTGACATTTCTTTGATAGGTTTTGGCAACCTTCAGCCATGTTATATTCTTAGCAAAAATAAATAAATAAGAATGAAGGATGTGGTTGCATTTTAGTGCAATGGATGTTTCTAAGATAAAAGTGAATAAGTGGAATGAGCAGAAGCCCTATTTTCCTGATTAAAATGTAATCAGAGGACAAAACTAGGATATACATTATATGTGTCAGCTCTCTTGAAGAATAAATGACACTACTGGAAAATGCATAGACCTTTCCTTGAGATAGTACATTTTTATCCACTTGTGAATAATGCATTGTTATGAAAAGGTTGAGCATGCACATTTTTCTGCGGTTCTCCTTTAGAAGCTTTAAGCCAGCACATGGTTTCCGAGGTGTTAACAAAATGCATATGCTTAATTTAGCAATGTACGGAAATACATTTCAAAACTATTTACTCTCGCAATTATTTATTTAGTGCATGCTTTTATCCAAAGCTGCTTGCGACTGGGACAGTATCCATATTTGGCAATGCTGAAGAGCAATGACACGGGGCTTAGTTTTTCAAGGAAAATCTATAGCAGAAATCGGTTAATAAAAATGTGTGCATTTAAGCTTTCTAAGGGTTTACATCTTAACCAAAAAAAGAAGAGCCGTGGCATTTCTGCCCCAGGTGTTGGATGGTTACCATAAACAGAACAATAACATTATGAGCAATAACTTTCAGATTATTATTGCTCATTTTCATATTAAATTAAGAAAAATTTGAAAGATTGATTATGCGAGTTGTGTGAGTTGAGAGATGTCATTATATCATATTATATTATATATTACTGACATTGTATATAGGATTAAGCGGTATATACAGTACAATGAGGGAGTGAGTAAATTGTAGGTAGAATTTGTAGGTAGAGTTTGATTTTTGTGCATAACAATTTTAATGATACAACAGCACTAATGTTTACTATCTGATGATTTCAAGCAACTATATATATATATATTTTTTTTTTACAGGTTTTGAAGCATTAAAACTAGCAAATGTTTTTAATAAACAATGAAATGTTCACCAAATGTTGATGTTAATTGTCCCTTATGACGCGTTCCACACTCCAGTCCAGTAGGTGACAGTAACGCACCAACTGCACATGAACTCAAAATAAAAGAAGAACTGATACTCCTGCAAAGTTTGAGCAGAAAGCTGTTGAATCTATTTGCAAAGGGTTTGTTGATTTTAAACCACTTAACTTCTCTGAATAATTTAAAAAGTGTGAATCGATTCGGAATGAAAAACTGGCACAACAATTCAACTAACTGTATCGACCAAAGAAAGATCAATTCAATTGCATCATGGATAAAATCACACAAATCTAGTCATTACAGCCCCAAACTTACATTTATTTTACATTAAAGATCTGGTTACTTAATTTTTTGTGCAATTTCATCATAGTGCAGTGTTTATGTCTGAGGTCTGAATACCAATGTGCATAGCTTTGTAATGAAAATCCTTTTACTATGTCTGCATATTGTAAGTGAATATTTGATGGAAACCAAACTGCCATCCAAGATCCAGTACATCAGACATCAGACAACATCAGAGCCAGGCATCAGACAGCAAGATTATCATCAGTGACTTTCAGGATCTACACGTTTTAACATTTCACACCATTTATATGTTACTTGTCATCAGTAAAATTAACTCCCACCTACATAATAAAAGTTGCCACTGGTGTGTAGGTTTATTCATTTTCCACACTTGATGATTAATCCATGCATGCTAGATAAATATCATTCCCACGTTCGGTTAGTTTCTCCACACCTACAATCCATTTCTATGTTGGGGTAATTCTTGCACATGAGATGAGAGACAATTCATTTTACAGTTTTTGATTGATTCATGCATGATTTAGTAAAACAAGCATAAATTCTAATTGTACATGTACATATATATATATATATATATATAAGAAATTTAAATATAATGCTGTGGGACATAGTACACTTTTCCCAGAAATCTTTTAGATTCATTACTAGAATTATCCTTTAATAGTGTATAATGTATGTTTTATGTATGTATATAAAATCCATCCCTCTTTTTACTTTTTTTTGTTGTCAGAATAACGTAAACACCATTTTTTTGGTAACACGTGCAATTTCTGTCTTTTATTTTTTTGTTTATGTATTAAAAGGTATGTATCATGCAAAGTATAAAACAAAAGTTAAACATTTATTTATTTCGGAAATGAAATTATCTTACAATAGAACAAGATGTTTATCCTTAATAAAATTAGTACAATTTGCAATTTGACTAGAAATAGGTTTACTAACTTATATTAATGAAGTTTAATACAGTGGAACCTTGGATTGAGAGTATAATTTGTTCCGGAAGCGGGTTCGTATATCAAAACACTTGTAGATCCCATAAGAAATTATGGAATCTCAAGTTATTTGTTCCACAGTCTAAAAAATATTATACAAATTTATTAACACAAAACATAAAGTAAATAAAACAAATTAACCTCCACTTTACCTTTTAAAAAAAAGGGTAAATTAATTCAGACAGATAAGTGGTTCTGTATGTGCTCGCAGGCGCTGTGTATGAGTGTGTGCGAAGCTAAAGTAAGAGGAGAGGAGGAATGAGACCCTCCCCTCTCCTTCTTCTTGTCTTTCACAGTAACCATTCCTCCTCTCTTATTTGTGTTACACACACACACACACACACACACACACACACACAAAGGTGTTTCACATACACACAGTAATTCCATTAGTGTGCACTCACTCGAGCGCCATTAGAGATGTTCTTTGTTAATTTTCACGATAAGGCACAAAGAACATCTCTAGTGACACTCGAGTGAGCGCACACTAACGTAATCACTGCTGTAAAGTAAAAATAAAACAAACTAACCTGCACTTTACCACAAAGTGCAGGCTGATAAAGACAGAGAGAGAAAATGGATCTTTAACCTCTCATGACACTTTTTTATAATAAACAGTATGCACGCGGTGTACACACACGCATACAAACACAGAATAAAAGATGTTTTACGCGCACACACATGGTCACAGTGTTAAAATAAACAATACACGCACAGATGTTGATTATACCAGTGAGAGACGGGCACTAAGACCCAGCAGGGGAGACGATTACCCACAATTCCGTAGTGTGCGTGAGAGAAAAAAAAAATTGGCTCCGTTGTGATCACATGATGCTCGGCGTCAAAACAAGAAGCGCATGCGTGCTACAGTACATGAAACTCGGTACTCGTAAACCAAGACTTCAAATAACAATACTGTTTGAGGACAATATAAACATAACAATATCAAGACAATTTTAAACTGGGAAAAAAAAATACCAGGTAACAATAAAAAAAAAAAAAAAGGTTTGAACCTCCACCCCTGACCATAAATGGCAATTAATTATACAGTACCCTGCAGCTGGAACTACTACGAACTGGCTTTATAGAAGAATAATCAACATTTCCTGACCAGTCAAGGAATTAATGAATACCTGATTGGGCGTCCTACACATACTGTAAATTCTGACACATACAGTAAAGCTACATAATAAGAAATGTTCCTTAGAGAAATCACAAGTCAAGTTTGCATGTTTTTACAAGAAGGAACACTAGGGTTAACACTAAAGACCTTCTTTATTACATTTTTAAGCATGTGCTTAAATTGCAATACATAGCACTTTATTCCAGTATTAACAATTAATTAATCCGCCCTCAAGAATGAAATTTCAAAAGGAGCTTTGGATGCAAATTTAATTGCCTGAAATGAGTGCAGCTCAGCCCTAGGGTTTATAAATGAATTTCTCTGTGTGAAATTCTGGACCTCATTTTCTCGCTTTTTTTTTTTTTTTTTTTGTCTTTTTTCATGCTTCTGCAACACAGAGTCCTGCAGCTTATTCAACACAGCCAACGGCCTATCCAGTGGAAGAGAGAGGCAGAGTAGGCGAGTGGAGATTGGGGAAAGGAGTGAGGAATGAATGTAATGAAAACGAGTGAAAAACACATTTGTTGTGTCTCCTGCTGATAATTGACTGGATGCTGCAGGCTGTTTAGGGGGACTATGAAGGGATTAGGGAAAGTGCTGACCCATGCAGGGTTTTTTTTTTCTCTCTCTCTCTCTCTCCGTCTTAACACTGCATTTTACAAGCAGTAGGTCATACTCAGTGACCCCTAGTGTACTTGCAGACTGTGTAACTGAAATCAACTCCTGGCACAGGAGAGGCTACGTATTTGAGAACCGTTGCTACAGTACCCGATCATGCCGTGCATGTGTGTATTTAGATGTGTTTATATGGAGCTTATGTATGGGATTGAAAAAAATTGGTAATTTTGAGCATTATTATTTTTTGAGCATTATTATTATTATTATTATTATTATTATTATTATTATTATTATTAGAAGTTTTCTTATTATACCAAAATGTTTACTAAATGTTTTCTGGATGTATTAGTCAGGAAGAGAACTTTTTGTCTCTGAAGTCGATGTGTTGGAAGCAAAAAATTAAAAATGGGCAAGCATAAGGAATTGAGTGATTGTGACAAGAGCCAGATTGTTATGGCTAGATGACCGGGTCAGAACAACTCCAGAAATGCAGCTCTTGTGGGATGTTCCCGGTCTGCAGTGGTCAGGACATAGCAAAATTGATCCAAGGAAGGAAAACCAGTGAACTGGCGACAGGGTCATGGCTGGCCAAGGCTCACTGATGCACATGGGGAGTGTCGTCCGGTTCAATAGAAGAGCAAGTGTAGATCAAATTGAGGAAAAGTTAATTAAGGAAGAACACTTTACAGTTTTTTGTCCATTTAATAGTGTGAGACAGGTTTTTACTTACCCTGTAGCAGCTTTCATCCGTTGGTCCCTCACCAGTCTCACAAAGTTTTTATTTCCGCTTTTGAAGTTTATTAGACTAGAAAAAAAAAAAGACAAAAAGTTTATAATACTTTGTTGCCAAGAGCTCAGCAAAGCACAGAGCAGAACAGTTTCTCAGTGTTGAAAGCCTTACCTGATGAAAAGGCACCGGCTCTTCAGACTCCTTCAGTGAAAGCTAAAGCTTAAGGAGGATGTCAGCCTGTATACAGGGTCTGAGGGGCGGGGGCGCTATCCCTCGCGGTACACGCTGGACAGGGTGCCGATCCATCGCTGGGCACACGCTCACACACTCATTCACACACTACAGAGAATTTGGAAATGTCGATTATTCTAATCTGCATATGATTGGACTCCATGCACACAGACCCTGGACCTGCAAGACGACAGTCCTAAACACTAAGGCACTGTCCTGCCTGTTCTGGGATCATTTTCTGTTTATATACTGTACAGTGTGGTTATTATACAGCGGAATCGTGATGATGTCCTGAACAAGTACACAAACTGCAACAGCCGTCTAGAATTTTTTAATTCTTCATGAATTCTTCAAAACAAAAAACAAAAAAAATATGTAGATTTTAAGATTTTGTTCTTTTAAACTTATTTCTTTATACTTTCTTTCCATTTATTGTCTCAGCTATTCAAGTCCTTCAGCACTGATTCAAAGTGACATCATTACAGTTTAAAATAGAGTAATTTCCTGCAAAATTGAGGGACAGCTCATAATAACAAGGCCGTATTAACACTTATGTATCTATATATATGTATACACACACACACGCACACACACATTCGCAGACAGACACGAGTGCATCATCAGGGACCCTCTTTTGATGAGCACAACAGACTCCGGATGAGCAATTATATTTGCAAATGGAGGACGCAGAGGAGCGGCGACCTTGTCTCTGTTTGTCGTGACCTTCATCTCGGCTCCCTGTGCGCACTTCCCTGGCGCGTAGGTTAAATGAATCTGTGTGTAAATGAAAGTGTGTGGGGACGCGTTTAGCCGAAGCTCCATCATTACAGAGATGACAGAAAAGGAAAGAGCCGGTGATGAGGAATGGGCCAAAGAGCATCCTTCGGAAATTTAGGTGTCATCTACTATATTCATCAGTCAAGGAGTGGGAGGAGACAGGGGCGTGTGTGGTGTTTGTGAGAATGAATGTGTTCCTGCAAGCCTGGGAAATATAGATGTTCTTTCCCAAGGCTAAACTGTAACATGCTACGTTAATATGGCTATGTTTAAATAATAAAAAAACGTGTCCAGTGCAGTGCTAAAGTTAGAGTTTCATACTTGTTCAGGCATACTGTGTTCATGCATCCTCATGCTGGACCTATGCAGAAGCATTCTCCTACTCGTTTCCAACCCCTCCATCCTGCAGGTATCAACGCTGCCACTTTATATTTAAATAATAACTCCACCAGAAACGGTTATTGATTCAAGCGGTGAAAAACAAGACAATGATTGTGCTTGGAAATGATCAGCATCACAGGTTAAAGCCCCCTCTGGCAAACAAGCTGAAGATTTATGTCCGGGTGTCCCCCTGTCTTATAGGCTGACAAGGGAGAAGAATGGGTCGGCCCATATCTGCTTCACTTTCGGGTTGTGATCGATGGACCTTTCGGAAAATGACTGTATCCAGCTTTATCCTTGGAAGAGCAGTGAGGAGGAAGTTTGTGTGTTTTTTTTTTTTCTTGTTTTTTTTTTTTCAGGTTGCGACTGTGACTTCGAGAAACTCGGGGCAGGCGTAGGAGATAAAGATGAGGTCATGAGACATCGTACTGTACAAGGGCGACATTGTACAGACATGCCAAAATGATTTCTAGCATGGAGGAAAAAGTAGCTTTTATGTCATGCTTTAAACTGCAATATATACAGTAGCTTAAAAACAGAACACAGCACAGAAAGCGGTATCATGAATAATACAGAATCATATTCAGGGTTTGGTGTCTGGAACAGATCTTGAAGCATGTGACCAGATTTGAAATAACACACGCGTCTTTACGCAAAACACTAGTCTAAGAGGGTATAAACATGGAAACATGTAATAACTATGTTATAACTATGTTATAACTTTGACTATATGTTCAAGTCAAACCGGGACTTTTGAGAAAATTATGTGAATGCGACTCTTAGGTGCATTTACTTTTTTTTTTTTTTTTTTTTAAAGGCTGTATGTCTGTGAATGACGATCCCAGTCTATGTGCAGTTCCTGTGACCAGTCAGCAAGTGAAATGCCTGATCCTTAACTAGTTGCCAACTTGTAGGAGAGACGCATCTGTCTGTGGGAACTGTACACACAATCATTCAGCAACACCACTTGCTCATTACAGGATCTCATCTGCGAGTTATTGCCTCGTCCCCCGTACACTCTAAGCTCTTTCCACATTGTGGGTCATCGAAGGAGTTCCTGGGAGGCCAGGGTTTCAGATGTGAATCAGGCAGTCTGATCATATCCCCGGCATAGTGAGAAAATGTTCTAGGTTGCGCTAGTGAAACTGTCATATTTATCGTCCGCCACAAATACTGTAAGTTGGTGCTCAGGTTTTAAGAATACATAGAACTTAGCAACATTCACATAAAAAACACATGTATTTTACATTATATACAGTAATATGTCAATCTAACATACTGTATGAACTTTGAGTAAAAAATATATATATACAGGCAGATCTTTATAGGGTACCTATTTAATATCATTTTTCTTAAATATTGTAATAGGTAATATGATCTTAATGTATGTATATGTAATTATATCCCTATCACACATGTTATGCTTTGCCCATAAGGAGTTCTGTTTACACTATCAGATGATTGTAGTGTGCCAGTATACATGGAATCTTAAGGATCTATTTATACATCATCAAAACTGTGAATCTTACAAGTATGATTGCGCAGGGCCAGGCTAAACTGTGAATTGATCTTTGAAAGTGTCAGCGAGTGAGCTGTAAAATATTCCAGCGTAAAAGCCCTGACCTGTGTGTAATAAATAGAGAGAGAGAAAAAAAAAACACTTAAAAAAAGTTACAAATTGTACAGTTAATACTGTGATACAAGTGTTGGCTTGAAACATGAGCTATCATGTCAGCCTCGGTTAGAATTTGCAGAAAGAAATCATAAGCAGCGAGCCAATAACATCACACATGCTACGTTAGCGCCAGATTCCAGCAGATCAGCCGTGAATGCTCGCAGCTCCTTGAGGCTAATTGGAGGATCTGGCCAGCCTGGCATGACTAGATACAAAGCATTATGCGTAAGTGATTTCTCTGTGTCTGTGTGCTTGGTATGCAAATCTGTGAAAGTCTAGGGAAAAAGAAAAAAAAAAAACATTAGTTGATTTCTGTGACTCAGTTCTGGCAACAAAAAAAAAGACGAAAAATGAAATGAAATTTGGGGATAAATTTGTTTTCTGCCTACAACACGACACATCATAACACAACACATGATTATATTAAGAATCCACGGAGAAAATCTTCGTCATGCATCATGCCCGGGATGCCAGTCTAGCAAAAGTTAAATTCACAAATTCTGTTTTTTCTTTTTTTCTTTTTTTCCCTTCCTTCACCACTAGCGCTGAATAAACATCCTGCAGAATACACAATACAGAATTACCGCCTGCTCGAGAGAAATCCACCCAACATCGGCACCGTCTTGTAGCAAGAAATCCAATTCAGGCGCTTAAATCCAGAGTATTTGTGGACGTGATGGCTCTGGTTGAGCTCTGTATTCTGGCCGGTTTTAGCGCGTCCCTGTGTGTTTGTCCTCTGTATACTTCAGCACCTGTGCAGGGTTCAGACTAACAGCTGGGCTGACTCCATACAGGCCTGCTTCAGTCTGGGAAACTGGGTCAGCAGGTGCTACGCCCCACACACACACACACACACACACACACACACACACACACACACACACACACACACACACACACACACACACACACACACTTACTTCTATTCCCACATGCAGGCTTTGCATGAATATGTATGCATGTGTAAATCACTCCCTAGTACACATACACACACACCGTGCGTTCGGTTGGTAAGCCATCCTGCATGTATAACATGAATACGCATATACACATGCATTACCGAGGTAGGGGTTGGGCGACCTGAGCGTCTGAACCAGGACACACATACAGTACTGTATACAGCACATCTGGTTATATATTATACTGTACAGTCCGTATCTGATTACATGTTCTGCACATACTGTACTGTACACTGTCTACAAATTTATTATTACAACAGCCTCATATTTAACCTCAGACTTCAAATGAACCTATATCTTGGGTATTTAATCACATTTTGTACGGTTTCATATCAACTGCGACAGTGCGATTTATTATATTGGGACTTGCTATAGATACAGTAGTTATACTCCAGGCTCAGGGATATTGAAGTGACAGGCGATGCATGCAGGAGGAGATAAAGAAGTGTACATGATTTTCCGCTATGATTTGTACAACAGTTTAATTGTTGTCACTCGATCAATCAGGAAAGTACAAGGTAGGTGAAAATGCATAGCTATGCAATATTAGAAGGCAATAGACCTTGGAGCATCACTGGAGCACCACGACATGGTGCATCACCCCATTTCACTTTTATTCTGCACGCCTGGTTAGTCCAGCATTTTCCAGTATGTTGGCTCGGATCTCATGAATGGCTTCCAAGAAGTCCAGATCTCACTCCATGTGGGGCTACGGAAAGGAGAAGGTGTACAGGACAAAGCCTGGAGGATTTTCAGGAGGTTCTCAACAATATCCCAAGTGACTTCCGTCCTTCATCTCCGGCCGTTTGAGGAAACGGGTTGATGCCATGTTGAAATAATTTTAATACCTAGTTACTTTTCACCGACTACAGTATGCCTTAAATAATTAAATGTTTGCATAGCGCCAGCACTAAAAAATATTGTTATCTACACCACAGCATATATATTAAGTGTGTGAACTTTAGAAGGGGTGCTGCTATTTGCAGTAGAGTGTGTCAATTTTGAGGAAAGGACTTGTACTGTACATTGGTGGCTCGGTGGTCCAGTATGTTTCTCTCTTACCTTGCTAGTTCAGTTCCCCAGCCACTGCATCCAATGCCGGTCCCAAGTACGAATAAAATAGTAGGGTTGTTTCAGAAAGCACATCCGGTGTAAAATTTTATGGTCCGCTATGGCGAGCCCTTGACAGGAGCAGCCAAAAGACCAACAAAACCAACTTATACTCTAACTTTAGTACTGGGTTTGTGTACTTCAGTCACCTAGAGGCATCTACAGTATTAGGATTTGTTCATACGGTACTTTGTACTTTTTAAAGACTTATCAAAAAGTTAGTAAAAAATTCTGATTTATTTAGCATTCTAGAAACTAGAAACATAGAAACCTAGAAATATTAGTATTCCAACATAAAACTAAATGTTATAGAAAAAATACTTGTATGGCAGAAAAGATAGCAGCATATTATATGATGCAATTACTTTTCAAAGAAAAAAAAAACAAAATGGAAACCGCTGGGTTTTGCATGCAAAAAAGCAGCAGGTGCAAAACTTCTCAGAAGACCTGTGGGCGGTTCTGTAGGATGCTCAGTAAACTTAGTAGCTAATTTCTTTACAAAACCTCACAAATTGTACCTGAGACTAAAGAGCCATCAAAGCAACATCACAGGCATACGGTATTTGCCCTAAAGCATTTTTTTTTTTACTGTATATGTTTAAGACGTCTGCACAGTACTGTACATACAGTATGTTGCAAAGCTAATGTTAGCTCATGTCCTGTTTTCTTAATGTCTACATACTGTATGGAAGTTATAAGGCTTAATTGAGGAATATCCTTTTTTTTTTTTTTGCGTATACATTTTTTGGCCGTCTCAGAAAGTAGTTATGTGCTTAAAAAAAAAAAAATCTGAAAACATGGACCTTTATAATCATCATGCATCATTTTATAGTAATGTTTGGCATGCATTGTTATAGAAACAGACATTTGCATGCGTTAGCCTTACAATGCAGTATTACAATGATAGCTGTAATAAGCCTGATTGTGACTCGAGGCAGTACACCACGAATGATCAAACCTAGGTCAGTTGGTTTGACTTTTCTCATCCAGCCCAAAGGAAAGAGAGAAAGCACAAGGAGATGCCATCCTTGAAAAGCCAGCAGACATGCTCTAGCCATTAACAATAGTGATGCAGCGTCCCTCTTGGCCGTTTCGAAAGGTGCTCTTCTATCTAGTGCATCTGGGGCAAACGCATTGCTAAAGATCGTTTAGCGAACCTTGAAGGATCCAGGTCACTCGATGCTTGCCTCCTTAATTATAAGTGGAGGCCTGAGATGAAGGTACACTACACTACACCTTCAACCGCCTCCAGATTTCATCCTCTAAGCTTTGTTCATTTCGCTGAGGGTAGTGCCGCTGTTGCTGTCACTCGTGCTAAAGTGTGGTCATGTTAACATTTACGAAACTGTAAACGTGAGATTGGTGGAAGAGGTCGGACGGATGACTTGCAGTGGGAGAACAGAGCTAAAATGGACCTGCTGTGACTGTCTGAAATGAAGTACCTGTATGAAAGTAAAGCAGCTGGAGAATATCGATGTGTCTCGCTTCAAATTACTTTCCTTGCTCAGCTGCAGATCAAAACATGCAGAGCTTTCTTTTTTTTTCTTTTTTTTTTTTTTTATCTGCCTGGCACGCTCACTCCTGCCGATCTGCACAGTGATCTTATCATTGGCGATGATGTGCTGTAAATCGAACACAGTTTTTGCCAAATCGCCGCAAGCTAAATTAAGGAAAACCACTGGATTCTCTCAGTGATGCCATGCAAAGACAGAGGTAAGAAATAATACAAGAATGTGCTTGGAGCTTGGAGAGGAAAGATGAGAGACTCAACACACACACACCACACACACCACACCACACCACACACACACACACACACACACACACACACACACACACACACACACACACCACACACACACACACACACACACACACACACACACACACACACACACACACACACACACACACACACACACACACACACACACACACACACACACACACACACACACACACACACACTACACCACACACACACACACCACACACACATGCACACACACACACAGAACCACCACCACTTCCTAATGTGCACCCGGTAATTAGATATCGATTCTCTCTATCGATGAGCATTCCAACCTGCTGTCCTCGGCCATGACAGGTAGAATGCATAAAAGTCTGAAGATGTCTTGCTAACAGACACTTCCTTCTGCTGTAGACACCTAGAATCTTGGTGGTGATTAAATAATTACTGATAATTTTTCATGACAAGCGATAATGAATGCTTGTCATGGAAAAGATTCCTTATTAATAGCTTTAAAAAAAAAAAAATTTGGCATAAAGGCAGAAACTTAATTGTGCAAACTAAAAATGAAAGACTGACAGATTTTAAAAACATGTGTGTGTGTGACATTTCCTTCACTCACTCATTCATAGTCTATACCACTTTATCCTGTATTCAGGGTCACCGGGGGTCTGGAGCCGATCCCAGGAGACTTAGGGTACGAGGCGGTGTGCACCCTGGACAGCGTGCCAATCGATCACAGGGCATATATAAAGTACAGTACACTCTCACATGCTCATTCACACACTACGGGCAATTTTCCTAATCTGCAAGGAAACCAGAGTACCCTGAGGAAACCCACCGAGCATGGAAAGAACACAATCTCCATGCACACCGTGACAAGTGACAGCGCTAACCACCCCTGATGTTTCAGCATAATATTAATGAAGCGGATTTTAGAGCAACCATGTGTTTTAAAAGACTGTTGAAGGTGTGTTGACTCTTATAAATGCTAGACACTAGATGCGAAAGGTAATGGACAATAATTAGCAAATGCAAAAGCGAAAGGTCCTCGTAAAGTTTCTACTGGCCCAAGTAAGTAAATTCAAATTCAAATTCAAATTCAAATTTTATTTGTCACATACACAGTCATACACAGTACGATATGCAGTGAAATGCTTAGGCGACTGCCCGTGACCTTAGAATAAAAACTATTTAAGACTATTTACACTAAAAGAATATAACAAAGAACATAGAAATAGATTTAACTAAGAATAAAATAATAAAATATATGTACAGTAAAAATATACAATAAGAAAAATATAAGAAAATACAAATATAAAAAATATAAGAGAATAAGAAAATAAGAAAACCTGGGTGCAATGTAGAAAAAAATTGCACCCTACAATTGTCTATGTTATGACTACTATGAAATTAAGAGTTTTCCTGAGACATTCGTGTTGGAAGATACTCAGGGACATTTCTTACTAGAGTGACCATAGACAAGGAGAAAGCAACGCCTTGAACTGATTTATTCTTTTCTGTCAAGTCTACTCCATAGGTCTCGTGTAACCACCTTATGTGCACATCTGCAGAACTGTGTTTGGACCATCTGGAAGTATCACATTCATGGCTTTTTCTTTTCCCACTCACCTTGCATTGCAGTAACCTCAGTAAAGGTTGTTGATGTTCAACATCTATTAGCTCCAAGCCAAGCTTAATTCACCATTGTTTGGGATACGGCAATAAACGCTCAGCAGAGAGTGGAGCTTGGAGAGACGTCTTCCAGTGGCATGGAAGCCCCACCATCAGCTAGTGGTTTGTTGGGGTAAATGCAGAGCATCACAGATACATGAAATAAACAGAAACAAAGGTATCAATGCTCACAACACTTGCATATCTCTACAGTGTAGTCTTGAGGCCGAAGCATAAATCAGGCTTAAAGCCTCTGAGTAGCTAACATCAACAGAGAGAAATGGAATGGAATCTTATGCAGTTTAAAAGTAAAGGGTCAATTTTCTTCGTGAAGTTTCAAGGTTTCACTTTTTTTCATGAAACCATCACGAGTGCATGGAATCAAAGCAGTAGAGAAACGAAATTTCTCGTCCCGAACCTTAGACTCTAACGGGTGAATAACAGGTTTTTGTTTGACCCTCAGAGTGAAAGTGAATAGATCAAAGGTGTCTTTTGAGTGTTTTTTTTTTATTATTGAATTTCTAGACTGAATGTCATAGAAAACATTAAACTGTTATAAAAAAGTTTTTTTTTTTTCTCCATTTGTAGTGATCTCACATCAAACACCATAATAAACATAGTTATAAACCATACCTTTTTTTATCCTTTCATATGGACAATGTAGCAAGGAGTTCTACTGTAAGCATTGTTGAATATATTGGGATGCACTGGGGTCATACCTTTCAGAGGGGCTAAGGTCCTTCATGCTCACAGGACTTACTCAGAGAGAGTGTAAGTGGGCTGGGAATGTCACTTTGGAGAAACGCTTTATAAAGTCACACTCATGTGGTTTGGAAGCGCATCTTAAAGCAGGCAAATGGCTTACTCTATCAAAAAAAAAAAAAAAACTGGATTTTTTTCCCCCCCTTTAATGCAGTTTAACTGGAAATTCCCTGGTGGACCTTCACCTGCAGTACTGCTGTAGCTACACATGAGAATCAGATAGTTTCCACGGCTACTGAAATACCACCAAAGATATTGCACCATTGGTCTTTTCCTAGACAGCAGATCCATTTGCATGCGTCTTATACAATACATACTTTTTTTTTTTTTTTTTTTTTTACTTCCGACCAAACTTGCCTCCGGATTTTCATCAAGAAGACGTTGTGAATTCCGACAGACCCACATGATTCAGTATAACAAATGGCTCCAATGTCACAGTTGCTTTCTCTGTTCCCCATCCCATACTCGTACCCCCACCAACACCATCGATCCTCACTGCACCACTGATAGAATTCTGAGCAGCTACATCTTAGGCCAGCTTGGGAATTATTACACTTAACAGTGTGGGCAGTGGAATGTGTCCCCCTGTTCAGTTCATCCACAATATAATCCATCTTTGCCATCCAGCAGAAGACTGGTTAAAATCTACTACCCCAGACAGTCAGACTATGCACTGTGCTTCCCCTGTTCACACACATTGCCCTGGGATCTGAATAACACCTCCTGTACTAGCACTAAAACGCACACACATCACTTTGATGGTTTGTTTGTTCCATCTGTCATGATGTTACTTATTACTCACTTAGTTACTGCTCTGACTACTGACTTAATGACTTAATGACTTAATGACTTGACTTGGGTCAGCCCTTGTACAGTATATCTCCAGGTCTAGTTACTTAGAGTTGTTTTTCCTCTAAGGCTAAGTTATAGATCTTGTTCTTTTCCTATAGTGTTTTCTTTGATCTTTCTTTAAGCCTCCATATTGGAGTCAGGCTTAACACCTGAACAGCGGGTCAGTTCCTGAGACTAACTATCCCCAAGTCTAACTCAGCCTAAAAACAGACTCGGCCCCTGAGACGTACTCAGACTTTCAGGTTCTTCAGTGCTGGTTGCAGATCCTGATCCGGTCCTGTACCATAGCTTTGGTGCCAGTCAAATTATGTTTGCTTTTCATATATCAGCTTTGTTCATTGATTCCTCACCAGTGTGAGCTGAAGCCTCTGTCTTTTCTCATCTCAAACTCCTTCATGTCTTTTTTTCTTTTTTTTTTCTTTCTGTCTCAATGCCACTCTCAAGCCATATTTTTACAGCAGTATCTGTCTCAGGCCTTGACCTAGAAAAGCCCAGGTTTACCATGAAACAACTGTCAGAATTATGTGTCCTGAAGACCATGTCCTTGCTGCTACTGTACTGTATGGATGTCAATGTCTCTCCATCACAGTCAGTGTCACACATCCTCTCAGAGACCCTTTTCATGAAGTTTCTTATCTAATAGTTGATTCATGCCTACTCTCTACTTCTTTAGGGCTTTTTTTTCTTTCTTTCTTTTTTTGAATTGGATTTCTATATTTGATTTCAAGAGGTCGTGAACTCTTTACTTGTTTTTCCAAGTCCCTGGTCATTAATTTGTATTCTGACTTACTTTGACTCTTGCCCATTTCACCTAGTTATTGATTTTCTAAAGTAACTTTCCAGCTTCCTGACCCTGAACATAGATTTTAACTATGGTCCTTTTTAGGTTGAAACAACAACAACAACAACAACAACAACAACATTTGGTTTGAGACCACTCTTCAGAGTCCTGTGCTACAGTATGTTTGAGAAAGCAGCCTGTCATATTGGATATAAAGTGACAGTGCTAATGATTTCTTGTTGTTCTTGCCTTCTGTTCAATAAATGTGTGCTGACACTTTTGACATGTGCTGGGTTTCTCACTGATGGATTTACAGATAATCTTTTTAATGTAGCCAACATCTGTCTTAAAACCAAGAAGCATATGCTTTATTAATATATTGTGTAAAAGAAGCGCATTGCATTCTTCAGTTTAATTTCTTATTCTTCAGTGCACCTGGATGCCTTTGAGTCATTTTTTAGATTTTTTTATTTATTTATTTTTTAAGTCAAGCCATTTGCCTGAAAATTTTTTTTTTCCCATTCACTAGGGTATCATTATTGCAAATTTACATGAGCAAAGCGTTAGTGGTAATCAGTTTTCCTGTGGATTTTTCAGCCAAAATCGCAACAAAATGGCTTCCAGTGACTATAACACCCTACAGTTTCAAAGCTATTGGGTTATTCAGTTAATAGTTTCTATCTAACTCCTATGTAATAACACCACAAGTGAAGCCTTCATGGTTGCACAAAGGTGCCTAAGCCATGGCCAATACCCCTGAAGACACTGCAAGATTGATCAGGGTATTGATTCAGTGTGTCTATATATGCCCTGCCACTTTCCTCACCATATTCCTATCATTAGTGTGCCCCATCCCAAAAACCCTACAGACCCAGCCTGTCCTCCTTTGATTACTTTCTCCAGAGCTGCCCCATAAACTCAACATGACAGGCCTGAAGCCTTTGCATATGGAAATGGAAGCGTCAGCAGCCTGTCCGCCCTAACGCTCTCCACTTGATTAGTTTGGTTTGAGACTGACCTGACAGCGCTGTGACTTCGTTTATCATCGTCTCTCCTTTAACATTGAGACTAAATGAGTTATCTGTCATCATCTTTGAAGAGAAGTGGGGTGAGCTCAAAGCCAGGTGCGTATCGCATATACGCAAATTAGGCTTGATGCTGCTTGATGCTAAAAAAAAAAAGAAAAGAAAAAGTGTTAATCAGATTACAGAACAATTAAACTAGACTCGTTTTTGAGCTGTATGCACAAAAATGCTATAGGCACTATTTGTATGGCATTCAGAAAAAGGAAAGAAAAAAAAAAAAAGCACTGATTCATAGAATATTAACATGAAATTTAAATTTCTGTGTCCCGTTTAATAAACATCCATCAGGTTCCTCACCTTCGCACTGCATTCTTTCTCCATCAGCACTATTTCATGCGCTTAAAATTAATCTACATGTTTGAATCTTAATCTCCTTATATTCATGTCCTTTCTACAGTACAATGATTCTGCACTTTAATTCAGTTTCCCAGTTTTTTTGAAGAGGATTACAGTTGATTGAGAGAAGATCACATCACACGTACTGCAGAGGTCACCTCGAGAGGTAATATGAAATTATATAGCGGGCACCGTGAATAGCTTTGGCAACAGTACCCATGGCGTCCAACTGCAAGGCGGTAGCCAAAAATATACTTAGAAGCTTCCTCTGGGGAGATGTTAAGACTGTACATACAGTACTGTATGTGTGTGGTTTAGGGGTGTAATGAACTGGCACGATATTTGAATATGATTAGTGCTGAAAAGATCCTATTTGTGTTCTGATTTTTGCTTAAATTTGGTCTGGCGATATTATTAAAGTAAATATGCTTCCAGAAACCGAAATCCTAGAAAACTAAAGTTTAAATGCCAGCACTGTCAGGAGAGGGTTTAAATTCACGCTGTTAGTTCTTCAACATCAGATAATAACTAAGTTCATAACTTGTCTTGTTGAAGATTAGAATTGGACTTCAAACTTAATTATTTTTAAAAAACGGCCTTATGGGACCTTCTTTAAGATGACATGTAGAACCCTGTGATTTGCATTTCAGAGTAATTGCCTCGAAACCCTCATCCAGCGAAGGAGAGATTTCCATTAATACATGATACAACTTATTCTGTAGAAGATATCAGGGGACCAGAGCCTACCCAAGGTCACACTAATCCATAATAGGGCACATGAACACAGTGGGAAATTCGGAAACACCAATCAACCAATCACCAATGCAAACTCGATACACACCGAGTGGAGGCAAGGTTCATACCTCCAGCACGAGTTGGAGGTGCGGGTTGACAGTGACGAGCACTAAAACAAGATTATTAACAGAGTAACCCTAAAAATGCACCCTAAAAAACCTTAATTGTCAAAACAAATAATTGTATCCATCACCTTCAGAAGCACTTTTGAATTGATATAAACTTCTAAACATTCTATAGGAACCCTCAAAAACGTATGTAGAATCATGCAAAAGAGGTTTTCCCAGTCTTAGAAGATTGCATGAAAGCATAACTTCATGAACCCGATTCGAATTTGAGATGAGAATCAGGTTGAAGATATCAGACGAGCCACTTTGTTTCCAGGAGCCGATAAGCATCTTTATTCTGCAAAGCCTTCCCTTTGTGCAAGTGTACGGAATTGCAAGTTCTCTTGAGTTCAGGTTTCTGCATCCGTGCCTGACTACTCACCTGTCTGTCTTTATCTCTCTTAGTTCCTGTTCTTCTTTTTCTTCATCTTCTTCCCTTTCAGTATTAAGCCCTCTGTGCAAGCCTTCGCTGGTTCAATAAAGATTTTGCGGAGCTCTTTGGAGGTTACGGCCATCACAGGTCTCTCTTCCGCAAATAAGAACATTGCAGAGGGAACAATTAAAGACGGAGTGCTGTGCATGTCTATAGACTTTGCCGTGCTGTATTTGTTAAGCAGTCTTTGGGGATTATATGTACAGAATACCACATCTAGAGAGAAAACCCATGATACATTTTTTTCTTGTGGGTGTGCTCATACCTACTGTACATTCAGTCTCTGTTATTGAGTTAAAGAATCTTTACATTGTTTTCTAATCAGCTCATGCAGGACAAATGAGTATGCAGCAGTTTTCCCCCCTCTTTACTGTCATCTATCCAGGGGTGAAGATGGCATTATTGTTCATTGATGAATAGGTTATTGTAACTGCTCTTCTATTGTGTTTATGTGCCAAGCCCACAGCTTCACAATAGAAAGCTGGCAAAGAGGCATGACTTCATAGAGGGAGGATAAATTAAACACATGATGGATTGGATAATTACGGGAATTTCTACATCAATAAAGTAGTACATGGTTTTGGAATTTTTTGATAAACAAGCTATTTCATTCATTCATTCATGCATTCATTCACCCTGGTCCATGTCATGGTAGTCTATGGCAGGAATACTGTGTGTGAGGTGGAAATACACCAAGGTCAGAACCACAGTCCAACTGTTAAAATGGAAAATAAAGTTTATGAAGTCACGGTTATGACTTCATCATTCATTGACTTCATCAGTTATGACTTCATTCATTTTCTTCCCTAATACAATTAGGAATCCTATAAATCAATCTGTCAAAATTGTGGACCCCAAATTTCCTAGATTTCTACTCACTTTCTGAAAGGGTTTCTTGGATTTCTGGAGGACCTTTCCGGGTTCCCCAAAGAAACAACCAAAGAATTAGGTTTTATATTTCATCTTTTCATAAGTTAATTACCTGTATAGCAGCAGTGTAAGTGTAAATCACATATAATTATAGTTAAAAGTCGGCCAGTCTAATGGTCCGGTACTGCATACTACCAAAAGATTCAGTGGCGGTCTGCTGTACTTGAAAGAAGGTGAAGCACCTGCCTGTTGAAACCCATATTCAAAACCAGTCACAGAAGCACTTTCGACATTACTGTCAATACAAAACTCGCAAATTAGCTTCTAACACACAGTTGAATCCCAAATCCCTCTCTAATCCCTGATGCGCACTTGGTGAGTGGAACATCTGTACATAGTGCGCTAACTTTTTATTTCACCCTGTCCGGAATGCAACCCTCTAACCCTGAAAGTTAGCTCATCTTCTACAGTAGAATAAAAAAGAAATATAAAGCGAAACTTACAAGGTGTACAGGACTGTCCACCACCTCCATGATTTATTCTCTTCACCTTTTGTACCATAGTACCGGTAAGCATTGAAAACTTTCACCTAGCAGTATTGAAGCAACCTCAGTATATTGAGCAGTATGTACAGTACACACTAATGAGGCTGCTAAGGAAATGATGCTTCATACAGTAACTGCTACAATACAGTATAAGTGATAACACAGAGTAAAATCCCCCAGTGCTGAATTACCACCCAGAGTGCTGAGTCAACAATCTACAGAGTCCCGAAAGGTCCAGTTTGACTCGAATGAACTCTGAAGATTAAATCAATGCTGGAGATTTCACAGTGTACAGTATGAACAAACTTTAAGAGTGCACATTCAATAACATTAAAGCTTTACTAAAATGATGAAGAAATATGATGTCATTGTTTAATAAAAACTGGCAAAAACGTCTAAAATGTGCTGTTATAGAAAATAATCAAGTCTGCCCATTGATTATTCTCCTACCACAACATACCCTGAAAGCAGTTTATTTTTGTATATGGAGAAATCTCCGAGGCTCAATAGCCCGACCTTCGAGGACATAGACAGGTCCATGACATTTTGTTCACATTTGTGGTTTCTCACTCATTCACTGACAAATCGATAACACCTAGAGAGCAACATCGCAACATCAGTAGTTATGTCCTACTGGTGACAACAGTTTCCCAGCAGGACCCATAATCCCTGTTCTGCAGTCCATCTGGGAATAACTTAAGACAGCTCTCGTTACAAGGACAAATCCTTTAGCGTTTGCTATATCTCATGAGACACAGATATCAATACGGGGCTTGTTCCTTGTACGGCACATGCATTATTGATGCCTTCCTCGCTCTCATTGGACTCGATCTCATTGGAACAACCGACCGAGGATGGCCACGGCTCAATCTGCTGCCCAGCCATTACCTTGGTCTATATATATTATATTGTAAATTGTTCTGTTTTTTCTCAAGTTTAATTAAATGTCCCTACTTTAAATGGTCACACCAATCCTCCTTCCATGTTTGGATTGGAGCTATTGTTGAAGACTGCTGTAAAAATATGCAAAGCCTTCTTGAGATGATAATTATGAAGTTGTGAAGTTTTTGTCATCCACACCAGAATAATTGCCTTTAAATGTATTAATGTGGATTATTTTGAGGGTTTTTGGTGACCTAAGCCCAGCAGCACAAAACATACATCAATAAAAGTTGAGTTGAGGCAGATTTCCACTTAGTCCAGATTGTATTGATTAGTAACAGTCAGGTTAGGTGATTACATGGAGTGCCCTAGATTTGACCTAATGATACAGCATGGTATCTGATATAATGTGCAATAGTGATGGATTAATGGATGGATGGATGGATGGACCACATCCAGCCACTTACTGTATTGGCTGGAATCCAAAAGTACTATTAAAAGCAAGCCAACTTATTAAAATAAAAAATAAATAATAACAACTGTCAATGGCCTATTTTTATACAAACAGAACATAGGGACCATATCCTCTCTATTTTCAAGGCAGCATTTGACGTGACTTTTTTTTTTTTTTTTTTTCAATTTCCTACATGTGCAATAACCAATTTGCTGCTCTAAAGTCACACTCTCTCTTTTTTGTGAGTCTTTCTCATTAGCCAGTATCCTTGAATGAGCTTTTCGAAAAAGGCATGTGTGTCTCTGCCGGGTACATAATTACATATGATTTCATCGGGGATCCACTCGGCTCGAAGGTAACAAGATGAATGAGCTGCGCATTTAGCTCATTTATTTTCTAATATTCAGAGTCTGCTCTTCAGTGTGCCCAGGTCTGATGTTTTATGCCTTTAATGAAAGCCCTGTGCTCAGGGTGTTTGATGTACTATTTAGATTACAGCAGGCCTGAGTAACATCCCATGTTTAAATGAAAAAGAGAGGGACAGCCAGAAATGGAGAGAGAATACGGAAAGAGACAGGACACTGACACAAAATCCGAACCTGTGCAATGAAGATTAATGGTGCTGCACAGAACCACAGTGACTCCATAAAACAGATCTAAGAAGGGAAATAAATAAGTTTACTACAGCACCATTAAATTCTCCAATCTGATTGATCAAAATGTTGATTAATTCTCTTTAGCCGCAGCACCATCATTAGTGCCACACATGGTCCAAATCTCAGGTCTATAGCGATGCACCCTTTAGTTATCTTTCCTCGAGTTGTCCATTTTCCAAAAACAGCACACTCCAAAGTGTTTATCTGCTTAAAATGTGAAAACGTGGAGTCCAAATCTGAATGTCAAACATACTTTAAATAAACTTGTTAAAAAAAATAAATAAAACTTCAGATTCATAAATGCCTGCCGATATTTTTAGCTTTGCCTTGGATTGCAAGCGTTTTAAGACATGAGTGTAATGGCAAAGCATGTAAGTATATTCGGTTGCTAATTAAACATGCAAAAGTCAAAGACAAATCATACATAAAACTGTCTGACTTGGTGCAGTCTGCGCAGTATAACAGAGTGTTTCATAGTCCATGTGCGCACTCATATCCTTTACAAAATAATAAAATGAAAATTAAGTCATCTTTTTTGGTTCATCACTGATCCACCCACACGTTGCAAGATGTTCATCTGTGTCTTCTATTCATTAGGTCAGCGCTTCACCCACCTCCTGGAGCTGACAAGTGGAATTTGTAACAGTCTTCCTCTAGAAATTTGCAAGCCTAAGTCTTCATTAAGTGATGGATATTTTCACTCCCTGTAGAGAAAGTGCTGGTCGATTGTGTTCGGCTTTGAGAGGACTGACAGCGCACAAAGAGAAGCATCAGCGACGAGGCGGGTGAAGGAAGCAGGCAGGCGTATGACACCCAGATGATAATAGCTGACAGTCCTGATGGCACTGTCTAAACCTTGTCGCTGTCACTGAGCCCCAGCCACTCGTCCAACATGGCTGCCACTCGGTCAGTCCATGCTTTTCCCTCACTCACATTGGATTGAGCACTTCATCTGAATGGATTTGAATGTTTTAAGGTTTATCTCATGTGTTCCCTTCTCTGTTCAGGCTTAAAGATGAAGAACAAAGATGAAGAACATGACTCGAACCATCTGTGCTGAACACGTTGGAGCACATTTGCCTAGCCTCGGTGTAAAGCCCTTATTAGGATTCCGCTGATGGAGAGGATCGTTACTTTTTTTTCTTCTTTTTTTTTGGTGTTGTTGACTGTTTATAACTCTTTTGAAAAAGAAAGGCACATTCTTTTCCTTTAATCAAATATTCATCAAAGCTTCACAAGATCAGAAGGTTAAGTCTTTTCAAAGATATGTTTTATGGCTTGTATCCTTGACTGGAAATGTAGTGTGCTGAAACAAAGATTTCAGTATCTTTTCTCCTCACCTTTCATGTGTTAGGAGTGCTTTTTTTTTTTTTTTTGAATGAAGGACTAACATGAAATAGTACAGTATTTCCACATTGACCATTTAATCCGTTAATCAAAGAAAATGTGAATTTGGTTTATTTACTATTTTTATTTTCAACCTAATTAAATCCAATTTCCACCCGTTTTCCTCTATTATGGCACTCTTCCATTAAAGCGACACTACTAACCATGGAGGGCAACGACTATCACACAGCTCTCCTCTGAGACATGTGACACCAGGCGACCGCTTCTTTGCAAAATGCTGCTTACGCAAATTGAAACACAGTTGGAGGAAAGTGCTATCCACCCCATTAGACTTTTTATATGATGGGTCACTACAATCCAATACTTATGACCAAAATCCAAGGACATTCTTGTTCTATTATGGGATATATCTCCATCACAAGGTCCAGAATCTTAGATCAGGTTTGCTGTAGTTACACTCCAAAAAAAAACAGATTAAAGAGGGGGAAATTTACAGTGGCTGTGAAGTGCAAAACAAATTAACAAATCCCAAAACAAAATAACAAATTCAAAACCAAATTAACAAATCCGAAAACAAAATAGCAAAACCCGAAACTAATTTGTTATTTTGTTTTGGGTTTTGTTAATTTGTTTTGCGCTTCTCGGCCACTCAGTTACGAACCAGAAAAGGTAGGGATAGTTTGCGAATTAAATTCTTACCGCTGATTGGACGAGACACCTGTCACTCAAGATAAACAGGAAGTAGGAAATTGTGTCTCTAACTTTGTTTCTTGTGTGTTCTGCTTCACTTTCAAACCATTTTTTTTCGGTCTGCAAAACTAAGAAAATAATGAAAACTTTCATTAGAAAGCAAGGAAATGGAATTTATTCAACGTTACTTTGTGGACGGACATTCGTATGCCGTGATTTTGGATATGCTGACGACATATCACGGTATAAAGATTAGTTTGCGAACTGCTGTGTCTCTTTTAAAAGAAAATAAATTCCACAAGAACTGCAAAAATTTGGCAGAACGCCATATTTGAAACCACAATAAGGACAGTACATGTTTGCACATTCATACACACACGAATCTACCGCCGCTACAGTACTTCCTGTATATCTTGAGTGACAGATGTCTCGTCCAATCAGCGGTAAGAATTTCATTCGCAATCTATACCCACCTTTTCCTCTTCTGAACGGCCGAGAGGTGCAAACCAAATGAACAAAACTGAAATGTGGTAAATAAATGTGGTAAAGTGGTAAATAACAAATTCAAAATCAAAATATCAAAACCAAAAACAAAATAACAAACTAAAAATCAAAATAGCAAAACCGAAAACAAATTAACAAAACGCAAAACAAAATAACAAAATAGTTTTGGGTTTTGTTATTTTGTTTTGGCTTTTGTGATTTTGGTTTTGGCTTTGTGATTGTGGTTTTTAATTTCTTATTTCGTTTTCGTTTTGTTAACTTGTTTTGCACTTCTCGGCCACCATAGAAATTGCATCTAAAATGTGACCATCATGATCACTTGATGACTTGATGACACAAAATCTGAACAAGGTTTACTATCATGTGTTACCATCTAGCATAGATTAGGAGAGTAAAAAAGAGATTGTAGTGTGAATAATATTGGTTAGAAAAGCTGGCACACTACCATGACTTTGTTTCAGCAAAGGCTGAGGAAAAGATGATGTCTTTTCCAGTAACTGAAGATTTGTAACAGATTTGGGTCTTTGAGATGGTTTTTGAAATGTAGCTGAGACTGAACCTGTCAAACATCTACAACCAGTTGAAACAACCTGCTGGTTAACCGTATGTTTCCTATTATGAGGTTAATTCCGTAGATGTACTGTCGGGCCTTTCAATCGCGGAAAACCACTGCTAAGAAAAGTAAGAAAAGCATTACAGCCCTCACAAATTTACTGTATATGTGTACTGTTGTGATAGTATTAATTAGACATGATCACTCTGACTGCATAAGGACACAAAAACCGGTGTGGATCAATGACCTCCAACGGGGAAGCTTGTGGCCCTTACAACAGGGTCGAAGGGACCATGCTGTTTGACATCCTTAGTCTCAGATCATATTCCAAATCTTTCAGAAGCTGCAGAGAGAGACTTGTAAAAAAAGTAAGTCAAGCATTTTATACCACTGAAAATATTTATTTAGACTGTAGAATCAGACCTAACAATTTTATGCAAAGGAATGCTGCCTTTCATTTAAGTGCACTTATGTACGAGTCGTCATCATTGTCTATTCCGCTTTATCCTGTATTCAGGATCACAGGGGGTCTGGAGCCTATCCAGGGCACAAGGCAGGGTACATCCTGAACAGGGTGCTAATGCATCACAGGACACACACACACCCACACACACACACACACACATACACACACACACACACACACACACACACACACACACACTCATTCACACACTATGGGCAATTTGGGAATGCCAATTAGCCTAATCTGAAGGTCTTTGAACTGTGGGAGGAAACCGGAGTACCCAAAGGAAACTCATCAAGAACAGGGGGAACATGCAAACCCCATGCACATAGAGAGAGACGGGAATCTAGCCTGGTCAGGAATCGAACAGTGCTAACCACTACATCCCCGTGCCACCACTTACTGTAAGCATTTAACTTACTGTAATCATTTGATTTCATTAAAATAATAATCTTAAAAAATGGCAAATAAAATTGACACATGAGCCAATTGATGATTCTGGAATGACTGACAGTTTGATTGTGTATTTTTGTTTTGTAGAAACACAGTAATAACTTTCCTTTATAGAAGCCCTGCCTCCTTCCTCCAAGCTCACTTTAGAAACACCAGTTTTCTCCTTCTCTGTTAATTTCAATTAAGAATGTTTAGCATTTATATCATCTTTTTTTTTTCTTATATTCATAATTTTTCTTCTCTGTGCATATTGCACCTGTCAGGGCTATGACACTCTATATTGCTATGTGTATTTTGTTTTGATTGGTTGTGCATTTACAGTAAGCTCTCATTTTTCCTTAGATCAGATCTTTCTTTAGATGTCTTTAAATGGACCTTAATATTCCACTAATAATACGAATAATAGTCCAAGTGGAATAAAAATGCCTCATTTAAAGACCTCAATCGGAATAGATGTTGATGATAAGAATGAGATGGGTGGTGGGAATCTTTGAAAGACCATTCAATGACAATATAAAAATCAGCCATGCATTCAATTTATTTGGTGACTTGATGAGTTTCTGGATAGGAAATGTAGCATTGCTGTTGATTGCTAAACCCCTGGAAAACAACTCTCTACCACCAGTCTTTACTTCAGACTTTGGTCCATTGGTGCTTTGATGGAGGATGTGGCACTGATTGGCTTGCATGTCAAACACAGTAAAGCATCTAACAAATCATAGATAAGACTGAATTCTTGTACCCAACAATAACACAGAAAGCAGGATCTGGTGAAAAAGATGAGCAATCTAACCTAACCTCAAGGTTAATTTTTTATTATTATTATTATTTTTTTTTTTTTTACTATATCAACCGCTTGCCTGCGGCAGAACCACGTGGAATATCAAAAAAATCTACTGTTCAACACATTTTATCAGATCAGGATCCAATAAAACAATTAGGTTCAGTAAGTAATCTGTAATCAGAATTATTTGAATTGGAATGAAGAACTAAAGTCCATGTAAACGTAGCTAGTGTTCCAATTGTCTCATTATTGGAAGCTGTTAACAAGCATTTTATTTTGTTATCATGATTCTCTCGTCTCATTGCATCATCTGCTACATGTTGTTTGCCAGACAATTTGCTGTTTATTGCTCTGGATATTGTCCTACAATTCAGATTTTTCTGCAAGTTTTATAGTTAAAGCGTCCATTCATCCCTACTGTACCGCTTAAGACTTTATTACTGTGAAATAAAATAAAGATTCCAGCCATAAATGAATTATCTCCTAGCTGAAATATCCAAGACCTTGCGTCGAAGAATGCTGGAGATTGAACATGCTGGGAGTAATCAGAGCGGGAATGTAGCTAAGTGCATTTACTTTGTTTTGTTACTGAAGTAAAAAATTTCATGTACATGTACTTCACTCGAGTAGTCTAGATGGATATTTTTTACATTTACATTTAGGCATTTGGAAGACGCTCTTATCCAGGATGACTTGCATTATCTCATTATACTTCTGAGCAGATGATATAAGGGTTAAGGGTTTTGTTCAAGTGCCCAACAATGGCAACGTGATGGTTGTGGGTTTGAACCTTCCGAACCATAGTTCAATGCTTTAACCACTGAGCTACCCCACTTTGCCCCACTCCATTTTAAAAATGATAAGGCTACTGTGAGCATTGTGGATTTTTCCCTGATTGTCTCCCTAATTTAGTTATATCCAGTTCACCCATCACATTAAGGCTACCTAGTAGGGCCAAAGACTATCACGTGTTTCCTCCAAAACATGTGACACCAGCTGACTGCATCTTTTTAAACTTTTCGCTTACGCACCATTGGGGGCAGCGTACAGTAACACACTCAGAGGACAGGGCTATCCGCTCCTTCCGCTTGCGTGAGCTCACAGACGCCCATTATTGGCTGTAGAGCCGTGATTTTGGTGAGAGTGCTAAGTGCCACCCATCCCACCCCGCTGAGACAGCTCGGCCAATCAGCTCTCTCTAGGTCCCCCGGCTGCAGAATCACCCGTGAATCAAACCAGCGATGTGAATAGAAATGGAAATGGACGACTTCTACTTTTACTCGAGTAATATTTTACATGGGGTATCTCTACTTTTACTCATGTGCAGGATAAATAAAACAAATACAGTTCAAAATAAATGGCGGTAGATAATATTTCACTCACTCACTCTCATTGTCTATACCGCTTAATCCTGTATTCAGGGTCACGGGGGCCTGGAGTCTATCCCAGGAGACTTGGGGCACACGGCAGGGTACACCCTGGACAGGGTGCCAATCCATCGCAGGGCACAGACACTCACTCATACACTACAGGCAATTTGGAAATGCCAATTAGCCTGACCTACATGTCTTTGGACTGTGGTAGGAAACCCACCAAGCACGGGGAGAACATGCAAACTCCATGCACACAGAGACGGGAATCGAGCCTGGGCAGGGATCGAACCCGGACCCTGGCGGTGCAAGGCGACAGTGCTAACCACTACACCAGATAATATTTTAAATACATAAATTAAATTGATCACTTGATGAATATGATTACCTGAGATACAAAAAAAAATGTCTTGGGGCATAAAACAAAAAAAGTTCTGAGTTAGAAATTAATTGCTAAAACCCAACTTTCATCACCGGTACTCCATCTCAGCTAATCAACTAAATAATTTGTGCACTGGAAGACAGCTCTATAAATAATTCCATTTATATTATGGCAACGTATAATTAATTAGCAAGGAGTAAAACGATGCTGTATATTTAATCACGATTGTTCCCGAAAGCTGTTAAATAAGTGATACATTCCAATAAAAACATTTATTTCATTATATAAATGTAATTTTTGGAACATATCCAAATTTGCTGTGTATATATATATATATATATATTATTTTCTATAGACTGCATGGTCAAGCACTTCCCAATTTGACACAATGACTTCTACAAGATTCAAACCAATGCTGTCTACAGTATAAACAGCACCACTCATCTCCTGGGAGCGGGGATCTGTATCGGCATCATCTCTTTTTTAAATCCTAAAGAGACAGTCCGTGTAAAGCGCTGAGCCAGCCGACGTGTAATAGAACCAAATGAACGAGAACGTCTACATAGCAATCTAGTGGTAAGCACTGATTAAAATGCACCGTCTCACACACACCATGTACAGTAGGCTGTACACCTTTAATCATGCGTCAGTGGGAAACAACCTGGGTCAAACACCAAGGGTGCGGTAACGAAAAAAAAAAAAAAAGGAAAAAAAATCTAGGGGGAAAAAAAAACTGAAAACAAAACAAAACAAGCCAGATACTGTGATATGACTTGGCGTCGCGATGCAATTACTTTGCTGACATTTAGCTCCCCTATTTCTGGGGACTCCTGTCAGACGAAGCTGTGGTGAAAGCGGCTCATCTCACAGAGCCATTTTCACAAAAGCGATGGCAGCACCCCAGAAGACTCAGAGTCTGAGTGTAGAGAAGAGTGAACGAAAATTGCATTACTTACAGATATCACTCCAGGAAGGATGACCAGGATTGTGATTGGTGGAGGATCTGGATGGCACAATGGATGATCAGTCAAAAGGTCTTGTCTGGAAGATGTGGGACTTCTGTTAATTGTATCAGACATGTAAAAGGATAATGTGTATTACTGGATGATTTAAAAAAAAAAAATCATTTGGTTAGCTAGAAACTGTTTTGCTCTTTAATATGTTTTACGGTAAGCACGTGTAATAACATTATTATTACTAAATTTGGTAGCTTAGCCATGTAATGATGAAAAAAAAAACGATTTAAGCCTAACTTGCCATTATACTGTATGTCATTACCATTATATACCCTAGCCATAATAATAATCATCATAATAATCATAATAATAGCTTAAATGTATTTGTTATTAACAGATCATTAATAAAGCTTTTTAGCAGTTCATGCCTCTGACCCCGAAGCCATTATTACTCCCTGTTACAACTGACTGCGCTATAACACAGCCTTCGCTATCTCTCCTAGGGCTGAACTGCGGCCACGAGTGAACAAATGAAATTAGCCTTGTTTGATTCTTCAATTCGGCCCGATAATGTGGAGAAATACGGTGTATCATTAGATTTGTCAGATTGATTTCTCAGTTCGAGTCGAAGGTGATGGGGACAAATCGGCCGTGTGAAAACGCCTGGATGGTTTTCCGTATCAAAATAGTTTTTTATGCATCTTGACTGGTTTGTTGATTCAGCGCTTGGCTGCTTGGAGACAAAAAAAGAAAAAAAAAAAAGAAAAGGCCCTCTAACCTTTCTTCTTGTTATATGGGAGAGCAGATGCACTGAGGAATGTTTATTGAACAGCAGAATATTCTGTGCGATTGAAGTTCTGCGTGTTGAAGTTATACTTATTGTACATCTACAGTATTCGAACATCTTTAAGAACAATGCTTTTCCATCTTTGTTCACATGAAAATGTAAAAACATGCTGTAAAGAGTATGCTGAACCAACAGGCAGTAATATGACCCTAACCGTAAGGCCAGCTTAGGCAATCAGAAACCTGAAAAAAAGGTTATTGTACAATGGGTATGTTACACTCTGATGTAAATACGCAACACATGTTGCACTTACAGCACAAGCTAAAGATTAAAGGTTTTTTTTGTTTGTTTGTTTTTTTTTCCCTTTCCATGCATCAAAAAGGAGTTTCTGAATAACACAATAACCTGGAACCTCGGATTGCGAGTAACATGGTTTACGAGTGTTCCGCAAACCGAGCAAAGATTTTTAATAATTTTTTATTCGGGAAACCGAGCAAGTATTAGTTTACGAGCGCCGTGTATCATGCTTCACACATGCGACTCTTATTTTGACACCGAGCGTCATCGAGCGTCCACTTCCGGAATGAATTATGCTCGTAATCCAAGGTTCCACTGTAGTGGTCTTGCAGTCATGTGATCCACAACTAAACCAGTCTGTAATGACGCGAGTCTTGCAGTCTCCTGTATCAGTCACTCAATCAGTATGGATGCGCTGCACCTGGCAGCGTGTTTATTTAAGGGCCCTGATAATGGAGCTCTGTTCGTGTTCTTTAGTTGCTTTCCTATTTAATCATCCAGCATTATCTCCAAATGGAAAGGTCCTCCTGTACACATCTCATAAGCACTCTCATAAACTCCCATTTCGTTGACTCCCTTAGAGAGCCTGCATAAGGACTCTTATCAATATTATCACATCCCATGGTGCGGGTTAGAGACAGTAGTGCGGGTTAGTTACACAGCCACCATTTTTTCTTGCAGTCATGCTTGTCGCAGGTAATACCAACCAAGCCAAATAAATGTAAATAAAGTTTACATTTACAGCATTAGGCAGACCCTCTTATCCTAAGCTGGTGCTGGTACTCTCAGGGATTTTTACCAAACTCATGACGAGAGACCAGATAGCAGTGTTAAAAACATCGGACATTGTAAGTTGTTGGTCTTTCGGGTGCTCCTGTCAAGCAGACCATCCAATCCGCACACAAGCTTATGCCGGATGCCCTTCTTGACGCAACCCTCCCGTATTATCCGGCTTGGGACCGGCACTGCATCCAGTGGCTGGGGATCGAACCCGAGCCTTCCACATGGCAGGTGAGAAACTGACTCTATAATCTATTTACAGTATATCCACCTTCAGATGCTCTTTACAACATTTCATGGACAGCGCTCTGGCAGATTTACAATACGGTGATGTTTACAACCGTGTAACATTTAGTGTTAAACGTTTCAGTTTAGTAAAACTGAAACATTGTCTGTGCAGAATGACAGCATAGTTTACATTCTGTTACTAAACACATCTGTTTCCGACCTTGTATCTGTACCTTTTACCTGCTATTCTCCTCTAAATCTACCATCTGTGCTCTCTGATGAGTGACTCAGGGCACTGCACATGCACTCACACGGGTGTAATTATACTATGCTGTGATTAGAAAACTAGACAAAATATATATTTATATATTTATGATAATATGATAATAATTTATTACTATTTGAGGAAACTGATAACTGAATACAACAAGAAGGTTAATAATGCTAATGAAAGCATAACAGCAACAATGACCCAATTAAACATGTGTGTCTTCTAAATTATATATATATATATATATATATATATATAGGTTTTAATTTATAATTTTATTGCATCATTTCATTTACACACATTTTTATCCATACGTACAGTGCTTTTCAAAAGCCCTTCATTTTTTCATATTAAAATAAATTTAATTCAATTAAGTAGATAAAAATAAATAAATAAATAAATAAAACTTGTCTGTTCGAACCACTTAGCAATCAGTGTCATCAGTATACAGTACTAATCACTTTTCACTAATTCCTCTGTCATCATCTGCACCTGTCCTTCAGGAAGCCTTGAGAACAAGTCCTCAAAACTACTCTTTGCACAGTATTGCATTTGAGCACTGACACATTTTTTTTGTATTTTTTCCTTCGTACTGTTACACCACCACAGTGGCTTGGAAAAGAAATAATGTGAAAAACAAATTGCCTTACACAGTATTAGTGCATACAGTACAGTGCATTTAAACTGGCCTATGGTAAACCAAGTTCTATGATATCTTCTGCTGGATACAGAAGAACGGTCCATGTAAGCATTTGGACTTGTTGTGAAAGAACGGTTCCACTAAATGTTCCCGAAGACTCAATTCAACATGTTCTCAAGTGCTTTTCTGTACATACTGCACTGTAATATTCTGGAGGACATTATTTGGTGAATGCTGTTTACACCAGCATGTCTCATTTGACAAATATGAGGAACGATTCGGACAGTAGGTGCACACACACACACACACACACAAAAACACAAACACAAACACACAGCATTTTTTTTTTTCCTTTTTCTTTTTTCCTGGCCTCTATTAAACGCTCATCATTTTACCAAAATCCAATTCTCCCCCACTCAATTCAAATGAGCTAGCCTGAAAGCAAGGGGAATTTCATAAGCCAGGGATCGATGTCAAGGTGGTAAGGAATTGGAACCAAAAAAAAAAATGAAGGGGATATTGAAAAGCATACATAATTCATGCTGTTTTGCCCTGGCTCCCTGCTTATGCTGCAAAAATGCTCCTCATTTTTTTTTATTGCTTCTACATTACTGCACTTTTAGAGAGTATTCACAAGTGCCCTGTATGCTAAATGGACAAAGGCCAAATTGTGCGCTGCCATTTCCAAGCCAGAATAACGATTCTCAGCGTTGAAAATAAATAAATAAATAAATAAATAAATAAATAAATAAATAAATAAATAAGCGAAAAGGAAATAACAGCACAGACGGGAACTTCATGAGGGCTATAAGTGGAGGTCAGTGCTTGGGCTTTTAGCATGAAATAATGCTTCAAGCACACGAAGTTCTGTTTTAAGACCTTTTAACAGGTGGTCTATAAGGCAGGCGGACAGAGTTACGGACACAAGGCTCAGGGACCTGGAAATGCTACAGTATTCAGCAGTGTTTAACTGCAACTGTTTAATCAGAGACAGTAAAAAGCAACTATTAAGTATTTCAAGCATATGGCGTCTTGCATATTTATTCGCCCCTTTGATCCTTTTGGCCATTTTTTAGTATCATAGCCTGGAACTGGAATGGAGGACCTTTTGAGCCATTAACTCACATAACATACACCGGTCAGCCATAACATTAATAACATATAACATTAACACTGATCGTTAATTATATAATAGTCAATTGGTGACAGGATCATGGCCACCCAAGGCTCATTTACAGTATGCCTGTGCCAGCCCATCTGGTTCAATCCCACAGAAAAGCCAATGCAGCACAAGAAAAGTGAAACTGGCAATGACAGAAAAGCACCAGAACATTCAGTGCACCACAGGGCCCAAAGCAGACTCAAGTCCACCAAGCCAACCTCCATACTCCCCAGCTCCCAATCCGGTGGAACGAGTGGCGAGCTGAGCTACAGTAGGATTGGACTTTTAACATTGTGGAGTGCTCATCCCTCATCAGCATGCTGCCAAGGGACCGTGCTAGCAGCCCTGGAACTTTCACTCATGACCAGTTACCGTGATTCATCCACTGTAAGCAGACATTAAGGCCCCTAATCAGAACTGTCACTGCAGCTACAAATGTAATCAGATGATACTTTAACTACTGGACATGCCACCACCGCAGCCAGCCAAGAACCAGCCACGACATCTTGGATCCCGGCTTGTAATCATGACAGCCACGCTGGCTTTGTCCATCTGCCTCCGCTACTGAAGGACTGTGAATGGCCTTCTTACCATTTCTGCAAACATGTTGCTGAGGAGCTCGCGAGAGCCACCTCCGGTTCACACCCGTGTAATCTATCTGCCACTGCCGTCATTCGCCAGCCTAGTGTCATAGTAACATCTCAAATTTTTCTACACTACCTCTTACTTTCTCTTACCCTAATTCCAAATATTTTCTCTATTTTTCCCTTTAAATATAAAATAAAATAAAATAAGAAAATGATTTTAAGACCTTGCCTAGTGTATGCATGTCTGTCAAGGCACCAGACGAACAAATCTGATCCATGGAGGCCAGAGGTCTTGTTGAGTCTTTCTCGAGGTGCCAGATCTGCCCATGTGATCTGCCCAATCAATGAACGAATAAAAATAATACAGTATGGCACACTCCGCCAGAGTTAAGCTAGACTGAAATGAATATGTCAAAAAGGACATAGGGAAAGTGTTACAGCTGAAAACATCTCTCCTTTCAGGGCACACTGGAATCCTGTCTTCCAAGAACAGTAACGCATCAATAGCTACATGTTCACTGAACCTAGAAGGTAAAACATTGGGAAAAAGGGCACAGCAAGGTTTTTTTTTTTCTTTTTTTTTCTAATTTTTATCTGCTAAGTCTAGACTCGGATTCTTGTTTTTGCCTGACAGGAACGGAACCTCTGTTCATGTACTCTTCTGCTGATGTAGCCCACCCACCGCAAGGTTTGACAAGGTTTTGCATTCTGAGATTCATTTATTTATTTTGAGAAAAATATGTTTATTGGAGGTGCTACAAGACTACAAGAATTCTTTGCCGTTATCGATAAAAAAAAAACAAAAAAAAACTGTGGTTCGCTGAATGTCTATTGTTCTGTGCAGCTTTCTGGGAAAAATTCTACAGACTGTTGTGGGTGAAAAGTCTTAGGAGGATCAGTAGTTTCTAAAACACTCAGACCTCACTTATACAGCAGCCATGCCAAAAAGTCAATTAAATCACACTTTCCACATTCTCATGTTTCAAATTCCTGGTGTGCACGATACTCTGTGCTGCGCCCCATGCTATTACATGTTTTTCCTAAAGAGTTCATTCTGACAGAGGTGCAGTAGTGTCAGTCATTTTGATATGATATACTGAGCAGGAAAGAAAGTTCTCAGACTCTTTTAAGTTTTTCACATTTGTTATATTTCACACTGATCTCAAAATGAATTCAAATCCTTTTTTCTCATTATTCTACTTACAGTGCTCCACAGGGACAAAGTACTGTAAAAGCAGGTGTTACGGGGGATTTTGTTATTTCATAAAAAAAAAAGAAAGAAAAAAAAATATATATATACATATACACACATATATATATATATATATATATATATATATATATATATATATATATATATATATATATTAATGGCTGAAATATCCCATTTGCATAAGAGCCATTTAGACACATCACTTAGTATTCGGTTAAAGCACCACTGGCAGCAAAGACAGCCTCAAGCTTGGCTATGAATGATGCTACAAGCCTGGCACACCTTTCTTTTGGAAGTTTCTTCCATTCTTCTTGGCAGAAACATTCAAGCTCAACCAGGTTGGATGGGCACAGCCATTTTCACATCTTCCCTTGAGATGCTCTATTGTGTTCAGGTCCAGACTGTGGCTGAGCCACTTTCACAGAGTTCTTAAACCACTCATGTGTTTTCTTGGCGGTACTGTATGCTTCATGTTGTTGCCTTGTTGAAATGTCATCCCAGCCTGAGCTCGTTCATTTTCTGCATAATATTCCCTCTATTCCTGCCAGTCTCCCAATGCCAACTAAAGAAAATCACCATCACAGCATGATGCTACCACCACCGTGTTTCACTGGATGGTTTTAATAAGGTGATACGCACTGCCTGATTTCATGATTCTACATAGTTCAGTGAGATCAGGCCAGAGGATTTTGTTTCTCATGGACTGACTTCAGGTGTTTTTTTTTTTTTTTTTTTGCTAAACAACTATCTGGCAGTCATGTGCCTTTTAGTGAAGAATGGCTTCTGTCTGGCCGCTTTACCCTAGAGGCCTAATTGGTGAGTGCTGCAGTGATGGTTATCCTTTTGCAAGGCTCTCCTATTGCCACAAGGGAACGTTAGGTCTCATTTACAGTGACCCTCGGGGTTATGGATACCTGTCTGACCGAGGCTCTTCATCCGAGATTATTCAGTTTGGCTGGGAAGCCAGATCTGGGAAGACTGTTGGTTATTCCAAGTCTGTTACATTTGAGAATGATAGAGGATACTGTGCTCTTGGGCAGAATATTGTCCCGCAGGTCTGCAGATAATTTTGTTAACCTCACGGTTACACCTTTTACTTTGAGACCTTCCACAAAAACAATAAACACTAATGTTTTTAATTTGTATGGTGGCGTATTGTGCGTAGACTGATCAGGAAAACAAACATTAATTTTAAGACACACCAAAAAAAAAAAAAATGCAGAAAAACTGAAAGCCTTTGAAAACTTTATGTCAGCACTGTACGCTATCCAACAACATGATCAAAGCCCGACATCCATCGAACTGTACTGCATTATCAATATCTTCAAAGAGCAACCCACTGTTTTGTTCTAAAAAAAAAATAATAAAATCTTTAGTCTATATAAACTAAACCCCAGAATATCCAGTTTAAAGGAGAACGTTTATTGCCATAGCATTTACTCTATGCATTTTATACCTGCTATTTAATGTCAGTGACTCTGGCTTATTTCATGATCCGGTTCATATGATTTTCTGAAGAATCGCCTTTTACCACAGAGAAAACCCACTTTTTGCTGCCGTAATGAAGTGATCTATGGCAAAGTAATAATCTGCTACATTTCATTGCATTTTTTCTTCCTAATGAGATACTGTATTATTGCTTTTCTGCTCAGAATTGTCTTTTGAACAGATTCATTAAATTCTCCGCATAAATAAACAATAGCGGTTGTAATTGCCCTGTGTATTTTTCCTATAGTAATGTTACCTTTTGTGTAGTTTTATAGGACATGAACCGATGCCCTTTCTTGCTTGCTTCCCTACCTCTAAATGAATGCCACAGGAAGATTAGAAAAACTTGAAGATGGCAAAGGGGAATAAAGAAGTGAGACCTAGTTTCCAGTAAAAGGTGTAAAAACTGCAACTGCACAATTGCAGCAAATTGGCTTCAGAACAGGCCTGATATTCCCCCACCTCTCATTAAACTAATGAAATATGTGCTGCAGTAGATAATGCCTTATAGTGGACTTTACTAGACAATATTAGCCTAGCTTTTATTCATTGTGTTGGTGATGAAAATGTGTTAGGAAGCCCCTTATCAGGGCTTTTTCTCAATTTCTTCATGGATAAATCTATTATTCCGCAAACCAGGCGATATTAAACAGTTTCATTATTTTTGCAATGTTAGGATATTTATAAGATCTTTTTAAATCATCAAGGAACAGCATTATTACCACAATTACATGGATGCATGACCCAAAAACTAATATGAAAACTCATTCCTTTCTGTTATACGGTTCTTGTTCTAGGGTTTCTCCAGGTGAATAACAGTTTGAAACCTAAATGATACTAAGCCTTTCCTCAAAATATTCATTAACTGTAACGATGTTATTGCAAAATGTTAGTTCATTCAAAATGTTATTTCAAAAGTTGAATGTGATCTAAAGACATGTGTGAGCATCCTTCAAACAGATCAACCCTTGATGTATTCCAATCTTTGTCTGTGTGGTAAATAAAATGTTCCAAATTATAAGAAAATTTACAGCCTGTGGGAACGGTTACACTTGCTGCTTTGATGTCACACTGAGTGTTTTGCTTTGGCCTTTTAATTATTATTATTATTATTACTATTATTATTATTATTATTATTATACCATGTGCTATGTGCTTATTTCAGTTTTATTACCCAATTGTGTTCACCTTGTGCCATTGTTGATTTTTCATTGTTGTTGCTTCTTTTTTTATTCTTTCCATTTGCGTTATTTTTTCTGTTCCAGTGCTTTGACTTGATTATGAGTTGTCCTTGTTTGATGCTGATTGCTTGTGTTTTGACATCTCCTATGTACGTCTAAGTCTAATTCCCCCGTTTTTTTTTTTTTTTCATATTTTCCTTTCTATTTTATCAACTTTGTCTTTTCAAAATTCTTTCACACTGTTTCATTGCTTACATGTGGTTTGCTGTTGAATGAGTGTAGAGTATGTGAATAGACTGCGTTGATGACGTAGTGGTGCGTGGACACCTCATCACTCTTTTCTCCATGTTTACTTTGTGCATTGACAAGGAACCTATATGCTGGTGAATAAACCAGAAAGAAATTCGACACCCATCGTTTGTGTAAGTTCGAACGTGTTTCTTTTTATTACTTTATTATTTTACATTATTATAAACTTAGTACTGTATATAAACAATAAACTTATTGTAACAAAAAAGTTCATCCACTTGTACCACATTTGCATTGAATGAATTCAACTACTGTATATGTTGCGGTAGGATATACATGAAAGTGTTTCACTTACTGTATATTTCCCTCAAGGGTAATCAAATTACTGAGACCTTAGCTTCATACTATTAAGATGGCATAGTGTCAGCTGCTTATTCAAGACCATTTCAGTACTGAATCTTCTTCCTCTATGCTGTCTTTTTTTTATGACAACATCACAACCTATAGCTGTACTTGTTTTCTGAGTTCATAATTAATGTCATGCTGACCCAAAAAAAAAAGCTGTCAGAAAATGTATGTATAAATTTATTGCAAAATTGCATAATAATTAGCACTTTGCTGCTGCCTTTTTTTTTATTTTTTTTTTTTTATCACGAGTCCTTTTCAAAAGCTGGACTCTTAAGTTGCTTCTGGCCAAAACCCAGGCTGCCCACAAGTGATCTTTATACATAGATGCAATCTGCAAAATATTACTCTCTACATTCTGGATATAGAAGACTTCCACTGAGGAACACAGTGCACCAAAGTGCACCAAAGCCAGTTTAATATTTAACAAAAAAAAAAAAAAGCAGCTATTGACACGGCATGATTCGAATTGTACTGACGTATAAATTTTTTGACAGCTTTTTTTTTTTTTTTAACGTATTGATACCATCTAATAGCCTTCTGAGCCTGTGGGTAGTAATGGAATGATGCAATCTCTCCTAGCTCAGAGCTCACACACAATCTTTTGAATCACATCAGAGGTAAAAAAAAAAAAAAAAAGTTTGACCCCCCGAATCAGAGAAAGGAATTGTGATGGGGCATCAAATAACATTCTTGTTCATCAGTGAAACAAGAGTTCTAAGAGGATCTGCTTCTATTTCATGGGATTAAGTGGATGTTGAATTTTTTATTTTTTATTATTTTTTTTCCTGAAGCTTCTAGTACCAGCACATTTTAACGCACCTGGAAAACTACTGGACATATAAAGACATGAGGCCGGGCCAAGTCAATCCCTATAATATATAATATGATCCTTTGGATTCACGTTCTGAATTGAATTAAGGACAGCATGGCCCCCAACACTGACGAAGCCATTAACAAGATTAGACTTTTAGCAATTTAAAGGGCACTACCCAGATCAACCCGACCTAAACAGACATTTTGTTGAGCCAATATACTAGCAGTAGTGGCAGCACAAAGGAAATGCACCATTTTGAGAGGTTGTGTGTAATAAATTGTATAAAACCTCACATGACCCACCTTTTATTTTCAATAAATGGTGTTTTTTAATAAGGAAAGAGCCACTTAATCCACTTTGAGCATCATGGCGTTTGCCACTAGTAATTCCCTTTATCAGACGACATGAAAAAAAAACAACACACAAGCAGGTGGAAATCCTAAATCATAAGGTAAGCATAATAGGTGCAAGATGGTACCTTGGACAGCAGTTTAAATCTTTGTATAAACTTCTTTTAAATAATATATTTCGTTTTTAATATGGTAGCGTACACTGATATGACTTATACTGCTACATCGCCTGCCAAGCAAAATGCCCGGGTTCGATTAACACCCAACGCCCAAACCCAAGCCACTGGATGCAGTACTGGTCCCAGACCCGGATAAAATAGAAGGGTGGCATGAGAGGGCATAAATAAAAATAAAAAACCTGTGCCATGGTGTGTGCGCAATTCAGATGGTCTGCTGTGCCAACCCCTGATTAGAACAGCTGAAAGACAAAGAAAGATACTGATATGAAAAAATCTAAAAAAGTCCCCAGTGTCAGTGCTTCATTACAGGCTACAGTTTGGCAGGTAGATGGTAAACTTTCTAGTTTTAGTGACTAAATGACAAGCTGTATTTTTTTTTTTGTTTTTTTTTTTTTTTAAAACTCTGTAGGTTTTTCATGGTAAGAGTAAAATCTCGTATCAGGTCTCACCACCACAGTGCTACTGTACTTTCCTCTAACACCCAATCTCACCATGTTTTGTTCATTATGTAATTCCTAGCCTTGGGCTCTTCAGGTCTGTTACTGTATAAAAATAACAACTTCTTGTTTGAACAATAACATTCCTCTTGTTCTTCTTTTTTTTTTCTTAAAAAATTTTTAGTTTATTAATTTTATATTTATTCTCCTGTGTTTGGTTCGACTTTTTGTCTTGACATATGACACTGGTCACACTCTGTTGTATACCTTCAGATCTTGTTTACTGCTGGTGACAAAAGTGTTGTAATGCCCCCTTTTTTCTTTTCGTACTGTTTTTTTTTTTTTTTTAATCCCTGTTTTTTTTTTTCCCAATTAAAACACAGTTAATTGTTAGATAAAAATGACAGAGGGAGCTTGCGGTAATGTGCCTCTAGTTTGTCTTTATTGTTCTTGAGGACACGTTAACCAGGGCCAGAAAAATGACTTATTTACTTTTGTGAAATATTTATATAAATAGATTGAAATTCTACAAAACCACGACTCTGGTGGGACTCGAACCCACAACCTTTGAATCACTCCACCAAGTGTTACTTAGAAGTCCAATGCGCTATCCATTGCGCCACAGAGCCTCTTACATGCTCAGTTTGTATAGTGGGAATGTCTTTTTAAAAGTAGGCCTGCTACCAGAAATTATGAGGGGCGTTCAAGCCAAACCGGTGAACGATGGCGTAAAACCGATTAAAAAAAAATTTACAGACCCATTTTAGCACAGTATGATGATGAGACATTTTCAAGAAGGCCGTACATCCATGAACGATCCAACAACATGGAAGGAATGATTCTTGAAAACTGTGTGAACTGTAAAAACAATCCTTCACTAACACCACTTGCATGTTACAGGAAATCAGCCAGGAGTTATGGCCACACCCACTGTACAGCCCTGACCTTGGCGTGGCCAGTCATTTCCTCATGTTCCTCATCCTCATTAGAGGAGTTCCTGGGAGGCTAGGGTTTCAGACATGATTCAGACAGCCTGATCATGTCTCCAGCCTACTGAGAAAACGTTCTACCCTGATGGTATTCAGGCACTAGTGAAGCGCTGGGATAAGTGCATTAGTGTGCAGTAGCCCTGGTTACAATATATAGAAAAATAAAGGGAGTTTATTTTATTCTGCAAAGTTTTATTGAAAAATTTATAATGTAAACTTCATGCTGATTTACGGAGCAGTATTTCAACAGGAATGCGACACTCTGACAAGTCCAGAGCCACAACTCACACACACACACACACACACACACACACACACACACACACATACACACTGTACTGTATATTGACCTTCACATCTGGCGCATTGCCACCTCGACTGGTATCTCACTCATCACTCCGAAAGTTTTGACGGCATCACCTGGTTTCTCCCTACAGATACAGCGCCAACAGGAGGCCTCTAATAAGGGCTGCCATTTCCTCAAGTATACAGTGCTGCTTACAAAACGTCATTCTGTACGTAATATGTTTTTAAAAGCAACCTTCAGTTTAGATTGTTTTCCACAGCGAATACAGCTCGAAGGAAAAGTTCACACAGTAATTAAATTAGGTAAATAAAGCCCGGCTTTCATGCAGCTTCGTCTCTGTGCCTTGTGGTTTCCTTATTTACTAGCTATTTTTTTTTTTTTTATATATATATTTTTTACCCACTGTGCCATTCTCCGACTAAAGTCAGATGCAGATGACATATTCCACGTTAATTAGATTCCGCTTCCTATTGTTATGCACCAAATCAACTGGAACTCCTGCTAATTCTGTTTACCGAGCAGCTCTATAGTCTATATCCATCGATGTAGGTCATATTGTTTAAGATGTCCTTAATCTTCTTTTCTTTAATCGTGAATATATAACAATCTGGGAGAGACTGAGAGTACAGACTGTGGATCATTTCTCCATGCAGCCAAGCAGCGCAGGAGTACAGATAATTAGAAAGACGCAACGTACACACAAATATGACCGGAACGAGAGAGGTGACTAAAGCCGTCTCCAGTCTGAAGAAAATCTGTTCAGTTTAATGAAAGCTGACGTGTTATATTGTCAGTGTCAATCCAAACAGTCTAACAAAGACTTGAGTTCTTCAGCAATTTAATTATGCACTGACTTGATCTGTGTACAACACGGTCTGATGATGGCAAATTCGTAAAGATTTATGAAGGAAAAATACCCCATCGAAGACGAGCCATCAATTTGATTAAGTCGCAACATGACCCGAGATTAATGAACTAAAACACAGAGAAAACATCAAGCAAAATAATAATAATAATAATAATAATAATAATAATAATAATAATAATAATAATAAATAGTTGAGCAGACGAATAATGCTGCCTAGCTGCTGTACCATTTCATCTATCTTGCTTTCTTTGGACAAGTTTAGTCACTCTTTGTCTATACCACTTTAGCCTGTATACAGCTTTATGGGGTGGGTGGAGGGGGGTGGAGCCTATCCCAAGAGGCATAGGGCACGAGGCGAGGTACAGTACTCCCTGAATGGGTGGCCAATCCATCGCAGGAAACATTACATTACAAAACTCAGCAGACACCCCTGTCCGGAGCAACTTTCGTTTTTATTTCATTATACATCTGAGCAGCTGAGGGTTAAGGGCCCAACAATGGCAACTTGAACCTAGAGGTGGTGGCATTTGAAGCTGGGACTTTCTGATCAGTAGTCCGATGTCTTTACCTCTGAGTTACCCCTGGCACAGTCACACACTATAGGCAAATTCGGGAACGCCAATGAGCCTAATCTGCATGTCTTTGGACTGTGAGAGGAAACCCACTAAGCATGGGGAGAACATGCAAACTCCAGACCCAAGGCAGGAATCAAACCCGGAATCTGATGTGCAAAGCAGCAGTACTGAGCACTACGTCACCGTGACACCCGTGGACAAGTTGTCTTTAAAACAAAATAATATACGTACATACACCACAATTACGCAATGTAAGCAAGCTAGCTTACAATTAGCAAATAACTCCAAAACTGCCGCTCTTCTGGAATGTTCCTGATCGCCATTAGTCAGGAAATACCAAAAGTGATCCAAGGAAGGAAAACCGATGAACCGGTGGCAAGGTCATGGGTTGCATAGGCTCAATTATGCACATGGGGAGCAAAGGCTGACCAATAAAAGAGCTAGTGTAGCTGAAACTGCTGAAAAGTTGAATGCTGGTTCCCATAGAAAGGTGTCAGGACACACAGCGCATCACTGCTTTGATGGCAAAAAGGGGGATCTACAGTGCTCAATCTTGTGTGGGTGGTCATAATGTTATGGCTGATCAGTGTAGGTCTCTGAAATTAACCCCACGTAAACAGAGAATGAAGAGTGGTCCTATCACTGTGCATGTGATGCGCGTGCCAACTTACGTCATCAAGCACAGGCTATTCGTATAACACGTGCAGATTCTGTGGCAAGTTTTTTCCTTATAAGGAGTGAAGAAGACGTAAAAGAACTTGAGAGACAGAGTTAATATAAAGCAAATGAAAAAAAAATAAAAATTATGACTAAATTAGTTCTACACCTAAACATGAATTCCACACTTAGGGCAAATTGATGGATTGTTTAGGAGCTAGCTTAATAATCAATTAGAAGCCAATTCAAATATAGCATCGGGAATAATAATAATAATAAAAAAATAATTATAATATTTTATTTTTGCAAAGACAAGACTGTTGCACACCCTTATTGTTTACTGAACAGTAGATTTTTTTTTCTTTTTCTACTTTGACATTTACAGCATGGTTGTTTCGATGGTCACCTTCTCTGATAACATCTGCAGTTTCTCCAGGCTGTGGTAGTAACCTTTTGTGTCTACTGAATGACAGACGTGTGATGACGAGTGTGAAAACTTGTCCCAAATCTAATTCTAGCCATCTTTGTCCTGACTACTGTTATAGACTTCACAGAATGACTCACAGCTCTGCCAGAACGCCATGCTGTCACAACACTGCACAATGTTTAAATAAAATAATAATAATAATAATAATAATAATAATAAAATATTGCACAGATATTTCAGCTTTAAGCCCCAATAAGTATAAAAGTTGTGTTAGCCGTATTCTTACAACTGAACTGATATAAAATTAGATACAATCACTCCTACTCATTACAATCTCTCTCATTTTTTCTTGTGTGAAATCAGATACTCCATTGGAGTAAATGATGCCAGTCTCCAGCCCTTATCACCTCATTAAGTGTTGAAACTCAATAATAAGCGGAATAATGAGTAATGGGTCAATTAAAATGCGCTGAACATGCATGGATCAGCAAAGACAATTGAGCAAACAATGAGTTTTTGAGGGAATTGGGAAAACATATAAAGGTTTTAAAATGTCTTTAATATGTCTCAATATAATAATAATAATAATAATAATAATAATAATAATAATAATAACAATAATAATAATAAAAGTCAACATGCGCACAACCATGTTCTGAACTTTTTTTTTTTTACCTGCAATTTATTTTCACATTATGAAATAATGCCGCGGTTTTTCATTTTTGCACATTTTACCTTCTCTAGCTCTCAATACTCATGATCAGGTTGCTCATGAGATGTTTGACAACTAGGATGATTTCTTTTAGAATTCCAGCAGGAGGATGTTGACAAAGTGAAAAGAGATAAAAGCTATAGTTTCAAGAAACCAAGAATAAAATCTAAACCTTAGGTTTTTACAAAATGAGGCTTTCTGAAAAGCAGGAAGACAACCTGTCCTTTTTTTAGCTTTATCAATCACATGCTTACTCATTGTTCAGACATCTGGCAATCACTTCAGCAATGTTTCCCATATAGTTGAATAGAGGCAAGAAGCATGGTGTATTTTTGACAGTCAACATAAACGATTCATGGACATTCTGCTTACAAAGCTTTCACTTGGCATGAATCATAAATTGGTTCACAAGGCAACAAAGACTGTTGCCTTGGAGACTAACATTCTCAATGTGTCCTGTCCATGTAACTTCGAGATTCATAATCCCACACGTCTTTTTATTGGTTGGATGAGATGTATCCATGTTTTTACAAAAGCTTTCTTTCATTCTTTAGCGTTTTCCTCAATGCTCGACCATAATGGATGCTATTTAGAAGTGAAACATGCCCTGGCTGCTGAGGCATTCTTAGACTGATGCAACTCTGAAATAGCACCATTGAAAAAAACAAAAAACAAACAAACAAAAAAAACAAGTGCATTATTGAGAATGAACGCTTTTATAATGAAACGATTCACCTGGATCAAAGTATAATGCAGAAATCCACAATAATATTACTTACATTGTATGCATATTTTTTTCTGAGATTAGAATATATGTCACCTCTTTAATATTAACACGTTTACTGATATTAGTTCCAAACATTACAGATACTGCATTTTGATGATGATGAAGAAGAAGAAAACAAAGAAGAAACTTTGTTTACATTTAAAATGATTATCAAATATTGTTTTTGTTTGGCGGCATGGTGGCTTAGTGGTTAGCACTGTCGCCTTGCACCTCCAGGGTCCGCGTTTGATTCTGACCGCGTGTCTCTGTGCCTGGAGTTTGCATGATCTCCCTGTGCTTGGTGGGTTTCCTCTGGGTACTCCAGTTTCCTCCCACGGTCCAGAGACATGTAGGCTAGGCTAATTGGCGTTGACAAATTGGAGGTAGTGTGCAATTGACAATCGGGGTCGCAACTAGAGCTGACAACTAGACCCCTTAAGTAACTGCCATGAAAATGACGAATATGTCTCCAAAGTTGGATGGTACGTTGATGGAAAAACAACAACAAAAAAATACCAATGTTGAATGAGTCGGGGTATAGTAGTTAGCACTGTCGTCGTGCACCTCCAGGGTCTGGATTCGATTCCTGGCCAGGTCCAATTCCCGTCTCTGTGTGTATGGAGTTTGCATGTTCTCCTCCTGCTTGGTGCTTATTTGTTATTCCCAAATTGGCCATAGTGTGTAAAGGAGTGTGTGAGTGTGTGTGTATACTGCATGTGTATGCCCTGTGATGGATTGGCACCCTGTCCAGGGTGTCCCCCGCCTTGTGCCCTAAGTCTCCTGGAATAGGCTCCAGGCCCCAGGATTAAGCGGAATACGTGTGAAACTTGAAAAATTTGAATATCGTGCAAAAGTTCATTTATTTCAATAATGAGATTCATTTCCTGAGGGGAAAGGGGAAATATATTTTACATTGTATGCAGTATTCATGTCAAAGGTGTATAAAACTCACTGTCAGACATAAAAACAAATGCATCCAGAACGGAGCCCGTTTATACCTGTACAGCATATGGTTTGTTGCGTTTTTGTTCGACTCTTGTGAAATCTTTTGCTTTTGTTTGTTGATGTTTATTTTGCTATTAAAGTCTCAACTTCTGCATATATTATATGTCTCGCCTGACAATCAAAAACCGTGACAATGTAAATCTTTGTTGTATTTAATGTCATTGAAAGTTTACAAAACTGGCTAGATCCTACAACAAATATCTGTACTTTCTGCTCAACTACATTTCTGCAAGGTGTTGCTTTAAATAACCACAGTGGCCTTTTGCAGTCTAATTCTGAGTCTAATGCATAATTGCACAATGCAAAAATCAGACAGAGAGAGATTGTTTTACTCTGACTTAAAGGCTACTGTACTGTAAGGACATACTGTACAAGCTCAGTAATTGTGATACTTGAATAAATGTAAAGGTGAGTATTTTGACTTAAGTAATATTTTACCTATCTATTCTCTTTTAGCTTTGACACTGGAGATTCCTTCCAAAATATGAAATAATAATATATAATAATAATATAAATCTCCATTTTTTGTTAGTCCAGTCATGTTGCCAAATGTGTTGTTTTTATAGAAATTATATTATTTTATTATCATAGAAACTGTAATCTGCTGATACACAAAATTTTACAGATAAAATTTTTTGACCTTTCAGAACTTGAGTATACTAATTTGCTGCACAAATAAATAAAGCTGTGTGTATAGGACAGCAGAATATCTAATAATAATGTCTAGATGGTTGAAAGTAGCAATCTTGGAGTCATGAAATTAGTAGATTGTGCTATCTAGATCCTTTGAAATAATCTTGAGTTTTAAGATTTGTGATAAGTAAATAAAGTTCTAAGTGACCGTCTTAAAAGGCAATAAACCACTGAATAGTTGCAAAGCTGCTGGATTCCATTCAATGTAAAGCCATAACAAGCACAACAATGTGACCTACACAAACATTTTATATAATATTTATATTTATACAAGATTATTTCGAAGGATCTAGATAACACTATATTTCTATAATGATGTTTTTGCACAATGTATACTGTCAAAGCAATCAAAACATTTAGGAATGTGAATTTAGCGAATGAAGTACAATGTGAAATAAACGGACATTAAACCTCACTTAATTTATGATTTCTCTTAGCAGTGGCTGCTTAAAAACTTTTACTGCAAGTGGCTCAGTTTTCTTCCTGATGTAGGTTGTATATTTGTACATTACAGTATTTGACAGATGGCCTTATCCAGAGCAACTTACTGTACATTTTTATTTCATTATACATCTGAGCAGTTGACAGTTAAGGGTGTTGCTCAAGGGCCCAACAGGGACAAACTGGTGGACATTGTATAAAATTAGTAGATTTTGCTATCTAGATCCTTCGAAATAATCTTGAGTTTTAAGATTTGTGACAAGTAAATAAAGTTCTAAGAGACCGTCTTAAAAGTCAATGAATCACTGAAGTTGCAAAGCTGCTGGATTCCATTCAATGTAAATTCATAACAAGCACAACAATGTGACCTACACAATTTTTCTTCATACCATTTCACTCCACAATGCTCCAATCCAAACACAAAAAACTGAAATTGAGACTGAAACTCAACTTCACGACCCATCCCACCACTCAACATGACGTCCATCCCAATATGATCACGGATACTGTTTAGCCATGTCACCTTCAATTCAATGCAAATGTCTTCTCAGTGCTTTTGAAGGAAATTTCATGAGTTTCTCTTCAGTTTCTGGATCTACGTTACCTAACAGCATTCGTGCATTTGTAACAAAACACTCTCAGGGCTCTCATTTTGCGCACTCGTGTGTCTGTATTGTGTGTTCTTTTCAGTCGGTTAAGGACAAACTACGCATGACTGTTTTTAAAAGTGTTATTAGGAGACTTCTCAGAAGACTCGACGACACTCCTTGATAAACACCTATTGACAGACCATAGAAGTTTTACAATGTCAATGGTTTCTTATATGAATGTATTGCTTCATGGAAAGAAAGCTAATACCCGTGAAGGTTGTGAAAGGACCGTTGGGTGTAGTATATGTAAACAGTGCATTCGCTTATCTAAATAAAGAGTCTTTAATAAAAATCTTTTTACTTGCAGTAAGTTACGTATAATAATAATAATAAAAAAAACAATAACATATTTAGTTTGGTTAAAGTACAAAATTTAAAGTAGAACTTCAAGGAAAACCAAGAAATGCATTATCTAAGCTTAATTAGCAAAGAAATTCTCAGTGTTATCTAGCATGGTCAAACTGTAGCTAGTTAAATGCGACTATGTAGCTGTCTCCCACTTAAGACAAACGTCCCAAACGTCAGGGGTAGCTCATTGGTTAAGGCATCGGACGACGGTTTGCAAGGTCAGGTTTAAACCCAATGTCCACCAGTTTGTCCCTGTTGGGTCCTTGAGCAACACCCTTAACTAACTGTCAACTGCTCAGATGTATAATGAAATAAAAATGTACAGTAAGTTGCTCTGGATAAGGCCATCTGTCAAATGCTGTAATATATATTACTAATATACAACCTACATCAGGAAGAAAACTGAGCCACTTGCAGTAAAAAAAAAAAAAGCAGCCATTGCTAAGAGAAATCATAAATTAAGTGAGGTTTAATGTCCGTTTATTTCACATTGTACTTCATTCGCTAAATTCACATTTCCTAAATGTTTTGATTGCTTTGACAGTATACATTATGCAAAAACATGATTATAGAAATATAGGAAATGAGTCATTTTGCTAATATTTTTGGATGGCTGGAATGGATTATCTGCACTGTATATTACAGTTTCACAATATACGTTTCACAGTACAACGTAAGATCTCAACTCTGGAGGTACCAGGTTCTACGTCTCTGTTGTGTCATACCTGTTAAAGTTGAGATGTTTTTAGAAATTTAAGTCAGACGATATAATGATGTTTTTGTCAGTGTATTGAGACGACCATAACGCACTTTTGTATGAAATGGACAAAGGGAAGTAAAAATCGATGGGTGAGATGAAAATTTTATATCTTGATTAAAATGTGTTTGGATTCAGTTTTCATTTCGCTACCTTACTGTGGCATGAGATTAAAAGCAAAATAAACGAGCTCACATGCATATTCACCCAGACCTGGCTGGTTTCTTGAATAGTGTGTTTTTACCTCCAGGGTCTAGGGCTCAGTTCCTGCCTTGGGTTTGTGTAAATGGAGTTTGCAGGTTCTTCCCATGCTTTTGGGTTTCCTCCAGGTACCCCATTTCTCCCATAGTCCAAAGACAGACAGAATCGGCTAATTGGCATTAATTGGTCTCTTGCCTTTAACCTTCCCGCAATCCTGTACATAATAAGCGAAACTGAAAATGAATGAATGAAATTGCCATAGTCCAGTTTGAATGCTTACAATGCTGCAGTTACCTGCGGCTGTTGGGAATGGTTGCATGTTGGTTTCGTTTGTATATCATTGTAGAGTTAGATGGTGGGTGGGATTTGGCAGATGACCAAATTGGGTTGAGGGATTGAATTAACAATCGTGGTAACAATCGTGTTGAAACTGCAGGGGTAAATACAGACAGTTATGATTAGTGGTGTGGATTGTAATCACTTCGAGATCTTCTTTTCTACGTTAAAGCCATGATATAAAAGGCCGGTAGAGCTATCTCAGTAACCGTCTCTAATTGATTTGGATCTCGCTTTCTGCCGAAGAGACAAAGTGCTGTGTCATTATTTCTTGCCCCATGCATGAGTAAAAAAAGAAAATCAAAAGGGTAATTAATAACCCCAGGAACATGCCCCAGGGAAGCATCCATTCATTAACTATTGTGAAGTTGCTGATTAAGGGGGAATATGTGAATAAAAGAAAATGTCTTGCTGTAAAGTGTTATTGTGTATAAAAAATGAGGATAAGGAAATGCATGCAATGGCGTGCGGCTTTACGAGTTTTTATAGATACTGTTAGAGGTCCTATATTTTACAAGTTAACACAGGTTTTAGAGCTTTCCTTAAGATAGTTTGTGTTTCTGCTCCAGCTGAAATAACCTTCAGATAATGTAAACGTTCCCCACACTCCCACTGTTTCAACTGTGGGGGGGGCATTTTCCCAATGGGGGGGGGGGAGGGGGGGCGTCTAAATGACTTGTTTTAAAGCCTGCCCAATACAAAAATGAAAATGGCTAGAAATATTTTTTTCCCTCCTCACTTTCTTAATTCCATCTGAATATCTAAACATGAATAAAAAGTGAATTTTGGTTTGGATGTGGATCAAAGCGTTTGTGGTGTCTTAGCATATAATGTAACAGTGCTAAGTTTTAATAAAACTTTTACTGTAAAACCAAATCTTTGATGAACCCAAATGGTGTCACTCACTCATTCATAGTCTATATTGCTTTAGCCCTCATGTCCTGTGCATGGGTCACCACACCCAACAAAATAGAAATACTTAATCAGAGTATAAACACAATCAGTCAGAATAACTTTGTATTGATTTGCACTGAGTCTTCCCTCTAAGGGGATAGGTCAGGCCAAAACATGGCAACAAAAACAAATAAATGCCCCCATCTGCTTGAAGAAAAATGCAAGGAGGAACTGCAGTGAAATAAATATAACAAATGAAGAAGTAGTAAAATTGCAGTGTCATACACAAGGTCTTCACAAAAATGTGTATTTTTGGATAAATCCTCTACAGAAATGTTTTTTTTTTTTTTTAACTTAATTTGCTTTTGGGTTAGTGGTGGCGGTTGAGTTTTTGCTCCCTACCATCGGATTACCATTGTTGGGCTCCATATATTGGATTCCAGGCTTTTGTCCAGAGTATACCCCACCTCGTGCCCTAAGCCTCCTGGAATAGGAGGCTTATATATATATATATATATATATATATATATATATATATATATATATATATATAATATATATATAATATATATCATGAGAATAATATAATATTATTAAAATTATATTCATATAATAAACTGTACATCATACTATTTTCCTCAAGTGTGTATACATTTGTTGGCTGACTTTGTATATTATAGAATTTATACATAAATTATATGAACGCTATATAATGTACTACAATACTATCAATTTAATTTACGTTGCATTTGTTTCTTTTATTTATATTTATTCAACATTTGTTTTGTTTTCAATTATATTAATTCTTTCATTTATTTATCTTTTTTTTCTGTCTACAGGTGTGCGGGGAGCCTCTTTTGTATGGGAAATCTTTGATGTAGGGTTTTGAGCTTCACAAGAGAACAAAATGGATATTTCGAATACAATCTTCTACATAGATGCACTTTTCACGTCATGTCAGAACTCTAACTATACAAACATGTCGATATTTTTGGAACCTGTTCTTGCAGAAACATGTTGTTAGAGAACCCTAACACATGTTAACTACAGCTTTTCACATCATGCCTTATCAAAGTCAGTGGTGGTTCAATGACAGCAGTAGCGCAATGAAACCATTCTTGTGCTTGTGCGAACAGCTATATGCAATCTGTCGAGCTTTAACTCCCTCCTGTGCCTTCACTGCAAACATTAATACAGCATTGCTCATCTCAGTGTCTGGATCAAACCGCACTAATTACAGCCGTGGCACCTGTGCTCTTGGAGCGAGTTGGAGTGTGTGTCTCTCCCTCTCGGCCCCCTGCACAGCTTGAGTGGGATGAATGGAGCCAGCAAATTTGGCTGGATGGTTCCTCCGTTTTTGGTGGGGATGCTGGGCCAAGAGCGGGGAGAGCGGCAGGACGGGGGTAATTATGGCAATCAGGGAGAGAGCGAGCATCAATCTCAGGTGAGCCTTGGGGAGGAAATGAAATGGGAAGTCGGAGGGTGGAGGGGGAGGATAGAGGGAAATGATAGAGAACTGAAATGGATGGAGTGTGAGATAAGGACAGGATGAGATAAAGACATGGAAGGAGTTAGAAGAGAGATTGAGGGGAATAAGCAAGAGGCAGCATTCTGCTCTGGAGAAGGCAGGAGTGTGTGTTTGCCTCCCTTAACTTAGAGTTCTTTTTAAAAGTGTCAGTAAGATATACGCGTTTGTGCGCGTGTGTGTGTGTGTGTGTGTGTGTGTGTAATTACTCCCAGCGAGATAATCTATTTATCAGTATCTCCGTCTATCCATTATTCACACTCGCTGTCTTTTTTCCTTTTTTTTTTTTTTTTTATCTTGATCTAGATATCCATTACAAAGTCTCCCAGGGTGCACAGATTAGAGAGCAGATTCCCACCATCAGTGAGAAAGCCTTCGCTATTGATCATTAGCACCGAAGGTGTAATTGTTTGCTATTCATCTTTGATCGCAAACTGCTGAAAGAGACAGATTTCCAAATGAAGATGAGACCTAGCCAAAGATAAATCGATCATGTAAGAAATAAACACAACGGTGCTGATTTTATTTTATTTATTTATATGCACTAAGTGCATGTAACCCAAATTGGAAACTGTTGTTGCTTTTATTTCATACCTTTTCTCAAACTGAGAATTTCGTTAAACAAAGAAACTTGAACAACAGGGAAGTGAGGATGTTATCACCCTGCAGTCGCTTATTGTCATTAGACTTCATTTATATCAAATTATGGTGCCTATTTATCATCGTGTTGTTTTAACAGTCTTGTACAATGTCACAACATGTATTTCTGTTCAGAAGAGCATTCATTTTTAACCAAGATCTTGTATTGATGCCCGGAGAGTCAAACTACATCGTAACGTCCTCTCCAGTACATCCCAAAGATGTTGAGTGGGGTTAATGTCAGGACTCTGTAGTAGGCAGGTCATGATATGTTTCTTTGCAGAACCACTATTTCACAATTTGGGTCCGAAAAAATATGGCTGTGCTATCAGACAAGAAAAAATGCATAGATGTGGCAATCTGGTCATTCAGTACATCAGCTGTTTTTAATTTTATTGCCATATGACATTGCCGAGCCTAGACCTGACCAACTTGTGCTTTCCTTCTTACTGCCTCATGGCCATCGCTCTGTAAGAGGGGTGATATTTATGTGTTCAACTGAAGCCTGCTTATTTCTAATGAACATCACTAACCAGTGTTGTTTAAACTCTTTAGTTCCCCAACTTTATGTGATTTCTGATTTATTTATTTATTTATTTATTTATTTATTAATCACAGACCATGTGATTAATAAATAAATAAATAAATAAATAAATAAATAAATCACAAAGTTGCGGAACTAAAGAGTTTAAACAACATTAATTACAGTATTAATTGTTACATTAATTACAGTATTAATTGTTACATTAATTGTAACATTAATTACAGTATTAATTGTTACATTAAACAGTATTACATTAAAAATTGTTACATTAAACAGTATTAATTATTTTGTTTTTTTTTTTTGTTTTTTTTTCTGTGAAGATGATGGTTCCCCACTGCCATTCCAGGTTTTATAATCTCCTTGGTTGTTTTCTTTGCTTGATGCTGGCCAATAATTTGCCTCTTCTGAACCATCTTTCAATATGGTTGTTTAATAAATGAGAAGCTACTCACTGCATCATGTGAATCCAATCCAGTACTGTAATTATCCAATGCTTTCGAAAGATTTGCTTATTCAGATCTAACCAATGTACTGTAGTTACAACTAATGATGTCTATGAAAACAAATTAATTCCTTTTATCACTAATGAACTCTAAACGGTAGTTCACTTTTTTTGTTTTTCCTTTTTCTTGTTGGTATTAAGATTTGCATCTTAACAACAGATACGCTGCTTGTTCCTGAGTAGCCCCCCGAATGGAGTAACCTCGGTCTGAAAGACTCACATTTGAATGAGCAACCAGAACAGAATCCAGTCCAGATATTCTCTCACTCCCACTCATCTTCACTGCACCTGATTATTCACTGCACCTGAAACCTATAATAAACATTAGGGTCAGTTTATATATATCAGCACTCATTCCCTGATCCTCTGCTAGGCTGTGCCGTATATGATTGTTGCAACTATTGTTTGTTTGGTTGATTCATTCATTCATTCATTCATTCATTCATTAATAGATTGCAATTTAATTGCCCTGGGTATCTAAGCAATTGACTCCTGTCTGGTTTGTGTGTTTATTCTCATTACTAGGCTTGCACTTGCAGTACTGTGCAAAAGTCTTGAGCCAGCCCCTCACTACTTCTTCTTTTGCCTCCAAAGGGTCATACATTCTAGTATTTTAATGTAGTCTTGAGAAAAGCCTACAGGCTTCCTGGAGGTCATTTTTGACTCCCATTTTTGGCAAGTTTTTGGCTTTCATTTTTAATCCAGTCCCTGTATCTCTACCTGTTTTTGCTTATTCCACACAGTGACCTATAAATCATTCAGACATAAAAACTCATCTAACTTCAGGAATAACCCGGTGAGGAACAGGTGCAGATGATCAGGCCGATGGTTAGTATGCTGGTGATTCTGAATGTTACGTGGTTGGAACAGACGAGAGGGGAAATGAGGTTGCTGCTGAGGTTGTTACATAAACAACCAAATTTGAAATTGTAGGCACTTGCAGCACTTTTTGCAGCCTATCATAGTAAACCATTTTGTTCCCATTTTTTAATCAAATCTACATCACAAACGCATTTCCTGTTATACTGGACTTCCAGCCACCAAACACTGATTACTACAAAACAATTACTGCTGTCTGTTATCACAAGTTCCCTGTTGAGTCCGGTTCTTCTTAAGGTTTCTTTCTATTGCAATGTTAGGAAGTTTATCCTTGCCGTCATCGCCCTCGACTTGCTCATTATAATACTTTCCATAATTTTCTTTTCATTTTGTAAAGCTGCTTTTATAAATATATATATATATATATATATATATATATATATATATATATATATATATATAAGACTTGTATTTTGCACAGTACAGTATATCCAGCTGTCAAGGCGTAGTGTTTAGCACTGTAGCCTTGCACCTCCAGGGTCCAGGTTCAATTCCTGCCTTTGTGTGCATGGAGTTTGCATGTTCTCTCTGTGCTTGGTGGGTTTCCTCCCATAGTCCAAAGACATGCATATTAGGCAAACTGGTGTCCACAAATTGCATGTAGTGTGTGAATGAGGGTGTATGTGCCCTGCAATGGACTGGTACCCTGTCCAGGGTTGATCCAGGCACATGCCCTAAATCTTCACATCTTTCTTGCATACAGAACTACTGACCAAATCGGTCAACAATTTCTAAACAACCATGCATCCAGGAGTTACGTGGCATAAAATAAATTTAATGTTACTTAAAATGTATTTAAAAATGTATGTATTAGTTGAGAACATTCGTAAGAAACAAAAAAGAGATACCATCCTCTAGTGTCCTAAGAGGATCTTCTGGGTATCTATCAGGCAGAAACCCTTGTATGTGCATTTCTTTGTAAACCTTATGACACCGGCTTGTATACAGAGCACCTACAAGTTAAAACTTCAAGTAGAAATCCATTTCTTCCACTTCAACTTTTAGTCAAGAGCTGCTGGGGAATTATAGAGACACAGATGTGGATTCCAGTTGCTGTGGGTTGTTTAAAATATTCTAGGGTTCAACATAAAATCCTTTTAGGCCTGTTCCATAGATTCGCACTGAAGAATGCCCAAAAGTTATAGAAATTATAGATTTATTCTAGAAAGAATTTGGAGCCGTAAGGATTTCGACATCCTGCACCTGTCAACCCAGCTGATAACTATCCAAAAAAAACCCTCCTTCTAATCCTTTTCTTTTTCTTTTTTTCTCAAGCACAATTCAGTTAGTCAAGAGAGAAGAAAATGTAACAAATCTCAACGTTGCTCACTCGAGTGAGTGAGTCGAGTAAGTCAGGACTATATTAAGACTATATTTATATTTTATGCTGCCTTAGATTCATGCATTTTATGTTACAAGACTATGGTGATCTCGAGGAAGAGATAACGTGTCAGTCATTCCGTTATCTGTTAAAATTAGGATGCTTCGTTCTTCGTTGCATGGCTGCAGTATTTACAGTGTGTTATGACTAACAAGTCAAGACTTGATTATATGCTCCATTATCTGCATATTGTCATGTCGTCGGGATATGCCAATCATCATCTAATCTGGTTTTCCCGTGATGCAATGCAATGCAATGCAAGCAACAAGGGCATGCATTGTTATTGATGTGAAGCATCACTCTGACAGAGCATCCGGCAGCCTACTGTATGTATATTTATATTTTCCCCCTCCTGCTTATCTCTCCGAGCAGGCTGAGGTACTTATTTCAGCTGAATATTGTTGTGGCTATTTTGAATATTTTTTAGATAAGATAATGTCCTTGCTTTAATGTGATAAGTGTTCAGCTATTAAAGATGTAAGGGATGAAATTCTTGTAACACATAAGAAATCAAACTATTATCAGAGCAGTTTGCCAGAAATTAGGTTACACGGGCGTTATAGAAAATTACTTAAGACCTTCCTTTCGGCAGAATCAAGCAATCCAAAGCAGTGGGGTGCCATTCTGTTGATAGTTTATTGACAGAATTAAAACATTTTGAAAGAAAAAAAAAAAAAAAAGTATCCTGAACATATTTTTGCAAACATTCCTGAGCCAACCACGATTTCTTCATATGAAGTTTGTTGGATTTCAGTGTCAGTCCAGTCCCTGGACTTTAACAATCCCCAGTACTTCACAGTCTATCACCCGAGCTCTGTGTGTAGCTGTATGATTTTCAGACATAATCTGAAAGGATAAATGCCCTAATCCTGTTTCTCAACAAAATAGCTCATAGGTAAAAACATGTAACTAAGAAATTAAGAAAGTAAGAAATTATTATATAATTTGCGAATTGAGCCGGTTGAGCAGCAAGGAATAGTAACACTGTAAAAAAAATAAATTGTAAATTTTATGGTAAAAATATGGCAGCTGTGATTGCCAGAAGTTTACCATAAAAAAATGGTAGCAATGTTTTTTAGGTTGTACGGAATTGGACTCATTTTATGGATTTCAATTGTTTTTCTTAGTTTTTTTTCCCAAACCTGGCCAGGAACCGAACCCAGACCCTGGCGGTGCAAGGCGACAGTGCTAACCACTACACTACTGTGCTTGCTACACAAATGTTGTCGTTGTTGGAGCGCAAGTCGTGCAGGGGACGCGGGGAAACCGAGGAAATCCAACAACAACTGCACAGCAAACACAGTAGTGTAGTGGTTAGCACAGTCGCTTTGCACCACCAGGGTCTGGGTTTGATTCCTGGCCAGGCTCGAAAAAAACAAAAAATTAAACTCCTAGGAATATACAGTGTAATCCTGTACGACCAAAAATGTTGCTACCTTTTTTTTTTTTATGGTAAACTTCTGGCAACCACAGCTGCCTTTTTTTTTTTTTTTTTTAACCGTAAAATTTACGGTTATTTGTTTACAGTGCAATAACGTTTTTTTTTTACGGTAAAATTCTGGCAACCACAGCTGCCGTTTTTTTACCGTAAAATTTACAATTTATTTTTTACAGTGAATGATGACTTTTTGTGTAGACTTTTCTTTATGTAAATCATTGTTGATTTGCACATGCGATATTATTATAAAATGAGCCGTGCTGTATGTGTATCATTTTTACCAGCTAATCATAAAATATATATTTTTAAAAAATCTAAAATCTATCTCCGCTTTGCCTCTAGGAAAAAATAGTCAGAAATGGTGGCTATAAAAAGAAATGTATTTATTAAAATAAAAATATATATTTATTATTTATAATACATTTTTATTATTAATATTATTACAAAGGATGATATCAGTTTGCCATTAGTGCATCAAAAGTCATGTAATTCAAAACTGGTATGACCAGCGAGATCCATTTGAAGTCAGTCACACATAAAGCTGCACCTGCTGCTAGCCAAAGTATAAATCATTCATATGACTCAGGACGTGCGGATTCTTATGAATTAGCAATCGAGAAACCCTGCTTCACTTTGTCATAATTACATAATTCACTAAACCGCCGAGTGATCTTCCGATCTCTTTTTAATTCGTGGACATTCTTATTGAGAGACTGTGAAGAGAAATATTTCTTTCTTCTTTCAAGAAGCTGCTTATTACAGTGAGCCCGAGGAAGAGGAAGATCCCAGTGGAGCATAGCTGGGGTCCAGGGGGAACGTGTTGAATTGTGGATGCTCTGGGCTGAGTGGAGGAGTGTGTAAATCGACTGCGCTCTGTTCCTCCCTGAAGTCTGAAGGATGAGAGCTTATTAGCAAGACTTCCATCACCAGGACCGGTGCAGAAGGGAAAGCGGGGACCTGTGTCCTCGCATGATTGCCAGGATTGCAGTGGAGGAAAGGGTGAAAGCAGAAGTCTACTCAGGTAACACCTTCATTTCTAGTTGCTGAATAAATGCCATGGCGGTGATGTACTTACTTGTATTAACTCAGGGGTTAAAGCCTTTATCTTAGCATTACCATTTCTTTAATGCAGGTATGGACAGGATAAAACTTTTTGGGGATACGTTACCCAGCCCCAATCAGTCCCCTTTTAGTGCAGACATACAGTACAGGTGAAACTCGAAAAATGTGATTATCGTACAAAAGTTCATTTATTTCAGTAATGCAACTTAAAAGGTGAAACTAATATAAGAGATTATATAAAGAGAAAAATATAAGACTCATTACATGCAAAGCAAGATAGTTCAAGCTGTGATTTGTCATAATTGAGATGATTATGACTTACAGCTCATGAAAACCCCAAATCCACAATCTCAGAAAATTTCAATATTGTGAAAAGGTTCAATATTCTAGGCTCAAAGTGTTCCACTCTAATCAGCCAATTAAGCCATAACGCCTGCAAAGGGTTCCTGAGCCTTTAAATAGTTCCACAGCCTGGTTCAGTAGGAAGCACAATCATGGGAAATTGTGCTTCAGTTGTGCGGAAAACCATCACTGACATCCTCCATAAGGAGGGAAAGCTTCAAAAGGTAATTGCAAAAGAAGGTGGATGTTCCCAAAGTGATGTATCAAAGCACATTAATAGAAAATTAGGTGGAAGAAAAAGGTGCACAAGCAGCAGGGATGACCGCAGCCTGGAGAGGATTGTCAGGAAAAGGCCATTCAAAAGGAGTCAGTGCATCAAGAGCCACCACACACAGACGGATCTCAGACATGGGCTTCAAATGCCGTATTCCTCTTGTCAAGCCGCTCCTGAACAACAAAAAACACCAGAAACATCTTACCTGGGCTAAAGAAAAAAAGAGCTAGTCTGTTGCTCAGCGGTCCAAAGTCCTCTTTTCTGATGAGAGCAACTTTTGCATCTCAATTGGAAACCAAGGACCCAGAGTCTGGAGGAAGAGTGGAGAGGCACACAGTGCAAGATGATTGAAGTCCAGTGTGAAGTTTCCACAGTCTCTGTTGATTTGGGGAGCCACGTCATCTTCTAGTGTTGGTCCACTGTGCTTCATTAAGTCCAGGGTCAACGCAGCCATCTACCAGGAGATTTTGGAGCATTTCATGCTTCCTTCTGCAGACAAGCTTTATGGGGAGGCTGACTTCATTTTCCAGCAGGACTTGGCACCTGCCCACACTGCCAAAAGCACCAAACCTGGTTGAATAACCAGCAAACTCGCCTGACCTGAACCCCATAGAGAGTCTATGGGTCATTGCCAAGAGAAAGATGAGAGACATAACACCGAACAATGCAGAAGAGCTGAAGGCCGCTATTTTAGCATCCTGATCTTCCATAACACCTCAGCAGTGCCACAGGCTGATAGCTTCCATGCCATGCCACAGTGAGGCAGTAATTGCTGCAAAAGGGGCCCAAACAAAGTACTTCTGCATACTTATACTTTTCAGTGGTCCGATATTGTTCTATGTTCAATCCTTGTTTTATTGATGGCATGTAATATTCAAATTTTCTGAGATTGTGGATTTGTGGTTTCCATGAGCTGTTCGCCATAATCATCTCAATTATGACAAATATCGGCTTGAACTATCTTGCTTTTCATGTAATGAGTCTATTTATCATATATTAGTTTCACCTTTTAAGTTGCATTAGTAAAATAAATTCACTTTTGCACGATATTCAAATTTTTCAAGTTTCCCCAGTAGTCATGAGTCAGTCACTGTCACTTTAGAGAATGAATATCAGTTTAGAGAATGAATGTCATTGTCATAGTTACAGTTAAGGGGAATATACGCTAACATTTTTTAACCTTTATCTCAGACGTGCACTGTATCATCAGTCATCACTTTTAATATTTTTTAGGGTCTTCTTGTGGTGGCAGGGCACCTCTGGTCTCTTTGGACATGGTACCTCTATGACACCTGGATGTTAACAGCGGATCCTTTGGATGCTGTGCCTTCATAGATCAGACGTGTTTGTCCATGAATGTTTTATCTTCTTGAGACCTGGGCAAATTGGAGGCCAGAACAAAAACCTTGAACTCTTTCCTCGCTATGCCCCGTGGGCTGTTGTGCACTAGGTGTACCTTTCTCTCATGGCCATCTTTTACTTTTTCAACGATTTGTGCTACAGCCCAGATGTGTCAGGCTTCAATCCACTTGGACATAGATGATCCTTGGGAGCTAATTGTAACAGTGGATATTCGCACCAGTTTACTGTTATATAAATGCGGTTTAATGTTATTCAATTAATTTATCGGTGGTGTAACAATGTAACAGCTGATCTGTGTATGGTTAAAGAAAAGTTTGGAAATTCAGTTTTATGTAACCAGACAGTCATAAGTAGCATTTCATTTAAAATGTATTTATCAGCGGGAGTAGTCACATGACTTAATTTATATGAAGTATGACAGATTATCCCGCTGGTAGAGCTCTACCACTTTTGCCCAAGTCCGAATTGAAGCAACTGAACTATTATAGATGAACAGGTTAATAATTTGTCCTTGAGACATCTGATGGTACCGAGTACATTGAGCATTATAGGAGAAATCTTTTGTTTAGGTTTTAGCATGATGGAGTTGATTCTTTCTGAATGTAATAAAATGATTGAGATATTGAGGCTCATTGTTCTGTTATGATTATTTTATAGTCTGAGCACTATAGGGAGATGTACCACCGTTCTGGCTCCGGCTGACCTGCATGTGCTTTTAAAAATGGATGAAAGCATGTGGTCTTGTTAGAGTACTTGATGACAAGGGTCACAGAAACATCAAACATTGTTTAAGTATAAATAAAGAAGTCCTTTGCCTTGAGGGTTTTTTTCTTTCCCAAATAAAATAAACTATTCAACTTTTTCTTCTTCGCTCATCTGTTCCCATTAGGGTTCACCACGGAGGATCCTTTCCATACATCCATACATCCATTTCATTTGGCACATTTTTTATGTCTGATACCCTTTCTGACACAAATCCTTCCATTTTTTATGTGGTCATGGGACCAGCCATGGCTTGTGCGTCCTTAGTGGCTGGGTTTGGTTCATTGCTCGGGACAAGAACCTGGGCCTACATGAGACAGTAGACAATTCTTCTATGATTCTTCTACAGAACCAACACCACCGGGATTCTGAGTGATAAAGTGGTAAAGTGCTCGTCACTATCATCCGGAGGTCACGAGTTTGATTCTCGGGTGATGCTACAGCCATCTGTAGCTGTTCGCTCTAGAGAGAGCAGATTGTTTGTGCTCTCAGGGGGAGAGATGGCACCTCCACATCGATCACAGTGACCTTAGCCAATCATGGGCATCTGTGAGCTTGTGCAAATGGATGGGCTTAGATAGCATTTTCCTCTGAGTGTGTTGTGCTACTCCCTTACAGTGGGTAAGAAACAGCTTGAAAGGATGAGGTCGACAGCTTCACATGCATGGGAGGAAGCACTTGGTAGCCTACAGTATGCCCTCCCTGATTGGTAGCTGTTACTGATGCAAAACGGTCCAATTTCAAAAACCAATCAAAACAAACTGGCTTAGTAGCAGCAATGTGTGAGACAGTGGAGACGGATGAGCACTTCTGTCCAAATTGATCAAGTCCTGCAAATTGAGCAAGGCAACGCCCTTGGAAATATCATCATTTTTTAGCTCACTGGCCAGCCTATGGACAACATGTACACTAGCTACTGTAACTGATTTGACCTAAAAAAGCTTTTCCAATCTTTTGATTCTTTGCAGCATGACAGGTCGGTTCAAAACTTAACACGTCACTTTTAATATTTTGTAGTGTTCACTGCTCTACAATCTAATAAATGTAGCTGTTACTATATTTATACTGTAAAGTGTTGTTACTACTGAGACCCCTCCAGCATTTAGCTTGCCAGCTCACAAACATTTTCCTGTATAGCATTGATAATTGAGGGGGCGTTGATTCACCTGTTTCATTTACTCTCTCAGACATCTACTGTATATTGTACCTATTTATCCAGTCTACAGCATCATGGGGGAGACTTGGGGCTCTAAGAGTTGGTTGATAAGATTTGTCAAATTGTATTCCTCCAAAATCGTTAGCTCCTGCTTATTGAAATCAAAGCCATACTTCAATCTAGGATGCCTGGCCATTATTAAAGGATTTTCGCTGGTAGGCATGATATTTTTCATCTAACTTAAACAACTGAATAAAGTTAAATATACACATGCAATATAAATTAATAGTTGTTTGCTTTATACTGTACATGTGCACTCATGTACAATATATTCATATTTTACATTACATGCAGTGATATATCATGGAAAGCAGTGAAGGAGCAATTTTGTCTTCCTTGCATGCGTCCTTCCATGCGCCACCTGGGGGATGTTCTGTGAAGCGCAACACATTTATTTGAATTTCGTAAATGGTACTTTCAGGATTCAGCTCTTCTGTGAAGCCCTCAGAGGTTTGTTAGTGAACAAATAGCATCATGAAGCCCAAGAAACACACCAGGGATAAAGTTGTGGATACTGTAGGTTTGAAGCAGGTTAAAAGAAAAACATCTCATAGAGCGCTGTTCAATCCATCATCCGGAAATGGAAAGAGGATGGCACAGTGGCCATCTACCAAGACATGACCATCTACCTAAACTGCTCAGGTGGGAAAATCTGTCCACAGCATAATCATTAGGCATGCACTCTACAAATCTTGCCTTCATGGAAGAGTGTCACGGAGAAAGCCATTGTTGAAAGAAAGTCATAAGAAGTCCTGCGTGCGCTTCTGCATGGCATGTCATAAACTCTTCCACCAGATCAAACCTCTGCCCCTTTTTTGCTGAAGTGATGAGACTAAATAATAAATGATACAATCTATAAATCTCATCTTCTGGTTGAAATTCATGAACATTTTTGTAGACCCAGTCGTCAGTAAAGCATGTCATGCAAAAGAACGTATAAAAACAAAATGAATTGAGTCGGTGGAGTAACATTTAAGGTGTGTTGGTTTTAGACATTTATTAAGTAACATGCAAGGATAAAAATCCACCTTTAAAGCTGCTTTTCATCAGTACAAGGAAATTAGATGTTTTGCTACCATTAACTAATAAAAATGAGGATCCAGCCAAATAACCTTTTAAAGTAAAGATTTAACAAAACAAACAAAAAAAAAAAAACACATGCACCTGTCATGGGTGAACCCCTGGGCCCGTATTCACAAAGCTTCTTAGAATTATTTCAAAGAGCTCCTATCGTAGCTTAAAAAGTCCTAGCTGGGAGTCCCAGACTAAAAGTGATTTTAGGAAATCTTTTAGAGCAACTCTGAGTAAGGAAAGTAGAAAAACTTTTATCTTAGTGAAGAGGTGTGTTTGACCCCATTGCTAGGGATGATGCAGCAATTCAAGGACTGTGATTGGTTAGTACAAAGTAACTTCTGGGCCCGTATTCACAAAGCTTCTTAGAATTCTCTCAGAGAGGTCCTATCTTAGCTTAAAAAGTCCTAGCTGGGAGCCCTAGACTAAAAGTGATTGAGGAAACTTTTTAGAGCAACTCTGAGTAAGGAAAGTAGAAAAACTTTTATCTTAGTGAGGAGGTGTGGTCGACCCTGTTGCTAGGGATGATGCAGCAATTCAAGGACTGTGATTGGTTAATTAAAAAAAAATAACCTTTGACCTCTGCAAAGGTTTTGAAATGAGCTCTTTGTGAAAACAGAACACATCATAATAGAACCAACAGTGAATCATAGTTTTTGTATATGAAGAAATTGTACAATCATGACTACAGGCTACTTTATGCAAAGTTATCTTAAAGATAATTAAACAGCTAAATGTTGAAAATGCTTTTGAAGCAACCAATTTCCACACAGTAGTTACTATATTTAAGTTCTCACATTTATTTACCGTACTGATTTTATTACTTGTAATCCATTTTAGATTGATGGGAGCAAAATGTCTCAGCTTTTACTAATGTACATGATCACAGGACAGTTTATTTAAGTTGCACTTTTGGATGGTGTGTAGTAATTAGGACACAATCAAAACACAATCCAAGAGAGATGGAATGAAGTAAAACAACAAGAAAACCAAATTGGACAGAAGAGCAGTGTTTACTTTTAGCTTTACGTCCAGTATTTGGAGAATATTTCTTCCTTCCGCCATTTTGTCCTCTGCAAGAGAAACTCTTAAGCCTCTTAAAAGTCCTCCTCTCTACTCTTAACTAATTTTACCTTAGGATCTGTTTTTAGGGCTAAGATGTTTTGTGAATCATTTTTATCTTTCCTAAGATTTAATCCTTAATTTAAGGAGAAATTCTAAGAAAATGCCCTAATTCTAAGATTTTTCTTAGAATTTTGTCACTAGGAGCAACTTTTAGACTTAAGAAGCTTTGTGAATACGGGCCCAGGACTTTAACATGTAGTTCTACAGCACTATCTTGTGAAGAAGGGATTGAAATATGAGATTTAAACAAAAAATGATGAAATACCATACATTCATATGACCCCCACAACATGACCTATTATTATTAAACCACCAAAAGGTAGAACACTAATTCTGTTTAGTCAGCACTGATATAAGAGAGAAACTTTTATTGAAAAACAAACCAACAAATAAAAATGTTCGATTAGTTGCATCAATAATAATAATAATAATAATAATAATAATAATAATAAATTAATATATTAAAGAAAAAGTAATTTAAGTGCAATCTCATTCATTCTCTCTTTTTAATAGCCTTCCCTTGCCATTACTGCAAGCTAATTCATGTTTGAAGTTAGCAATCATAAAGAACTCCATTAGCAATTATCTGTGATATTGTAGCAGATGAATCCTGTGAATCCATTTCTATCCCTTAAATAAATGAACAAACAGTCGGGTGAAACGTGAATTGATCCATCAGGTAAGAAAGCGATATTTGATTTTCTTTTTGCATTTGCATTTCTGTTTGTTGTAGTCACATGCCGAATGTATGATTAGACTTTATCAGCATTCATGAAAAGGCAATAATTAGCATTGCTAAGTAGCAGATAATTATGAGCACAGCCACAGATTGTTCAGAATTGACTCCTGTTAGCTGAAGTTCAGCTGCTGAATTAAGCGTTTTTTACAACTCTTATGGGAGGCTGAGAATGCTTACATCGATAAATAAAGATGCAGGAAGGTGTCCAGATCTCTCTCTCTACCTCTCCCTCTCTCTCTCTCTCTCTCTTTGACTCCAATTAATAAGTATATAAAAATTCATATTGTGCAAAGTGATAAGAAAATTGAGATTTTATGGGCTTTTGATCAAATTCTAAAACAATGTACAGTGGAGAATAATCACATAGTGTGGCGCTGAGCAAACAATAATCCTCGTTGGCCGTGTATATAAATATATATAAATGTTCATAGCATTGTTTACACAAGGGTGGAATGTACCTTGTTGCTAAGTACATATGTCATTTATATGTACTTTACTCGATGGCAAGGTGACTGAATGAATGGTTAGCACTGTCGCATTGCACCTCTAGAGTCCAGGTTCGATTCCCGCCTTGGGGTCTGTGTGCATGGAGTTTGCATGATGGGTTGATGCGTGATGGGTTTCGTCTTGCAGCTTAGTCTAATTGGTGTTCCTAAATAGCCTGTAGTGTGTGAATGTTTACTGGGGGTCCAAGCATGTTGTAAAACTGGGAATAAAGACAGCGGTCACCATTGGCCTTCATGGACCCCAGTTGGTCTACAGAGGTTCCTAGATGGATAATATAGTTAAGTTATGTGGTTCTATTAAAGGATATTAAAGTTTCTCCCTTTAGTGTGCCAACATGGATGCTATCCAATTAATCATCAGAATAATAACCCGCCCAGTAGGACCAAAAGACTGAATGAATTTTCAATAGGAGCTTTTTAACCCGAAAGAGGTTTTTAACCTGCTCAATATGTAAACACTTGATCTCATCTTGTTACAGTTAATATCTTCTTTCTGCCCACGTTTGACCCATGTGGCAGAAACATTAAATGACTTGACTCTATTCCATCTGGTTTACTTTCATGCACTGACAGGCTGCCTATTTCATGTGTAGCGCAACTTCTAACCAATCATACATGAGACTGAAATTTTGTAAGCAATCCTAATACAGATGAAATATTGTCCATTTAAACGTAGATGCAGCAATGTTTTCAACTCTTTATGGACATTCCCATATACAGTATGGAGGCACAGTATGTGGGTGTTTGAATACAAATGAGCTGGCCTTTGCAATGTGCAGTTGATTGAACTTTAGGACAAGCCGAAAGAAAATCAGCCTTACTGAATCTTTTATGAATCTGGCGGAAATTTCTACTTTAATGTGAAAGAAAATATTTATACACAAAATACATAAGGCTCATTGAGGTTCGCAATGCATAGAATTGCAATTACCAGTGCAACAGGCCAATAAATGAGTAAAAAAAAAAACATGGTTACTGCATAATAAGAGGGAAACAAATCACAACCTGGAAAGATGAACAATCTACAGTACAAGCATGATGATGAATTTGTGCCAGCGCCATTCTTGCGCATTTATATAGTTGGACGAGGAAATGCGAGTAGCTCTTTTTATTCAATTAGGACGTACTGTCCACCAGCATAGAAATGGAAGGTAGGAAAAAGACCAAATTAAAATCCAGTACCCACAAGCTCAATGAAAATGTGATTCTCCACTCTCTGATGTGTGAAATAGCTCCATTTGCTCTCGGGCAGACTCTCTCATAACTTTCAATGAAATGGCTAAAGACTCGCCTTTACAGAGAGAAATGGGACATCGATACTGAAACCCTTTCAGATTTCACATTGATGAATCCCTGGCATGGATCAGAAACTAGGACTGTCTCTATCCTGATTGATTATGTATGCCCATTTATTCCATCATGTAACAGTAACTGTGAAAGTTTAGACGGATACAGAGTATTATTTGGATACAGAACAGGCTTTTTCTTTGTAAAAAGGCCAGAGACACATTACAAAGTGATGCGTGCCAAACTTTAATTTTCATGGATATTACAGGAAAACATACAATAAATTAAAATTTTGTCAGATGGTTGTGAATTTTCTGAGAGTTTGCAGAAAAAAAAAAAAAAAAACACAGTGAATCGTAAGTTATCTGGTTTTGGACGTAACATTAGAGAAGGTTTTGTGAAAGCAAGAAAATTGATAAAGGATAAAATGGCGTGTTTCGTAAAGCTGCAATAAAAAATATGCAAAGACACTTGCTGTTCCTGTGGAAAAGCAATTTTAGACACACCCCTTATTAGGATTATGTGAAGGTCATTTCGGTGTCTACGAGGTTGGTATACAGTATGATTCAGTCTTCATACCAGCAAAAGATTCAATGATGGTACATAGTATTGGGAAAAGGAAAGAGCACCTGACATTCAAAACTCATATTCAATACCAGTCGTGGTAGGACTGTCAGCAATAAAAGACTAATAAATCAGATAATTGATAACCATTTTAATCAATAATACACTTCTTAAGTAACTGCTCCCCTTATTCTGAAATTAATTCCAAATTTTCTTTAATCTTTCTGTGTTGGCTTTTGAACTTACATTAGTGCGTCCACTCATGCACTGACATGTTCTTGACTCCTTAGTGCTTTGTTCACGAGCTATAAAGCTAACTAGCTTCTACTGTAACTCAAGGCTGAATCCCAAATCCCTCTCTAACTCCTAGACAAGCGAACCACTTAGTGTGTGGAACACTGGATAGTATATGGTCCATGGCACAATAGCTTTCCATTTTACCCTTTTTTTGGAATTAAACACTTAGTATGCTTGGGCTAGAATTTAAAACTACTTTTATCCCTGGTCTTGATCAACCTATATGCAACCTCAGGGTGCCAAGAATGGTAATCCATGGGCTCAGCAGTTTGTCGAACAATATGTTTCTATAAAGTCTGATTGTTTAATTGTGCAGAGCTGAAAAAATATATATATTTCAAATTACAATTTAGCCTTGAGCACCTGAACATTATTAATTATATTCAGTGGATGGCGAAGAATAAGGAAAAAGAGCATTTATTTATTTTTGTTCGTTTGTTTGTTTCTGGCAACAAAAAAAAGTTGTTTGGAAAAATATATACAGTTCGGGCTGACTTTAAGCAAAAGAATATACTGTAAACTCTATGTCGATGGAAAGCTTGTGCAATCACGAGTCTTTAAAGGAAAAACTTTTCACATCCACTACATGGCCATTTTGCAAATATTTTAGTTTTTATACTGTAATATTATTATTGGTATAGGCCAAGGAACCCTTAAAAAAAAAAAAAAAAATTCACCTTCAAGTGTGATGAGAACAAAACTATTCAGCTAAAACTCTAAATATATTGAAGTGCCCACTGCAGTGTTTGGAGAGCTGCTCACACTGTGTGGGTTTTGAAGCACACCCATTGACCCTAGAAATAAAAGAGTTCTCAAAAAGATTATTTGATAAATGCAGCAGAAATTTTAAATATATAAACACTGCAATCAGATTTTGTTATATATATGCGTGTGCACTCAAACCACAATTTATCACCAAAATGATTTTTTACACATGATTTTACCCATCAGACAGAGGGACATGAACTAGAACTTTGAAATTGCATTGAAATAGCTGAAATCATGTCTATCATGTTAATGCTGCAGGGCTTATGTTGAGGTAGTGAGGCACTTTGGCCTCTGAGATGGCTTTAGTGATGTGGCACCTCAGGAAGTGTGTGAATAGTACAAACTAGAAGGCGGACCCTCCTGCTCCAACGAAACATGATGCTGTAATAGAAAAGGCAGACAATCCGTCTGTCTCCGTATAAATTTAATAATGATTTCATCCACTTTGCTTGAGTCTTGAGGGATAGGAAATGCAATTCCTGAAAAAAAAGCCATCCCAGATTAGGATCCAAGTCATCAGAGGGATTTATTTTTTATTTTTAGAAATGACACAAGAATGACAACGACTTAAATAAAAGCTGAGCATAAAAGAGCTGTGGTGTACCCACACTTTTACCAAAGTCCAAATAATGGACATAATAAGCATTTCTGCCCACTGTGGTTTCAGGGGAAGTTCACATTCACCTTCAGGTCACGCAAAATCTTGTAGATAATCCTATACAAGTATTCCGGTTGTGTTGATCCTATTGTGCTAAAGTTAAGCTTTATCGTTTAAGGATGATGTAATCCTCTTAGACTGGTTGATTTCTTTAAGGATGAAAATCCTCTTTTTTTTTTCTTCTTTTCTTTTTTACCAAAATGGGGAAAAAATGTTGTATATGATGAATTAAGAAAAGAAAAATAAGAACAAAAAAGGAAACAATTTTGGGGAAAAAAAAGATAGTCTTCCAATATTACAGAAGAATTATATGATGGAATGAAATATGGGCACAAAAACCAAATGGAAAAAAAAAAAAAAAAACTAACAAACAAGCAAAAAAATTAAAATGACAGAAGACAAATAAATAAATAAATAAAACCAGACGTGAGACATGAATGGAAACGATTAAACGAACAAAACAAACAAAAAAAAATAAACCAACAGACAAATAAAATAGCGCTAAGTAAATAAAAGTTGACAGATACTGTAAACATGCAAACAACACAACAAAAAAAAAACAAATATTAAAATTAAAATTTTACATACACAATCATAGACAGTACGATATGCAGTGAAATGCTTAGAAGCATCAGGTGAAGAAAAAGGAAGGAAGAAATACAAAGCAATGGAAATTGAATAGAATAGAAAATACATACAAAACCAGTAGCAAGGAAGGAAGGAAAGTGAAAGTGCATGCATACACACACACACACACACACACACACACACACACACACACACACACACACACACACACACACACACACACACACACACACACACACACACACACACACACACACAAAACAAGTCCATTGCCGATCTTCACACACTTATCAATAGAAAATTAACATTTGCATTGATTTTCTTATTACTATTTAAACACTACATTTCACTTCATGACTTAATCTATGAGCTGTAACACTGAGTACATGCTCTCAGGGGAGTTATCTAGATTATATACAGTCTAACCTTTGACAACTCACATGATGAAGGTGTTCACACTGCTCCAAGTGAGGAAGCGTTAAATTCAAAGTTAAATGTCAGTTTTGTCCCCTCAGGCTGAAAAAATCAGCGACAGTGGACATAGGGACATTTGGACCTGGTCAGTGTGGCTAGTTTCTTTTTTTTTTTTTTCCAGGAAGATGACATTTTCTGTCAGCAACAATGAAGTTTCTGTTGGAGTCAAGCATTTCATCGTGTGCATGACTGGTTGTTGAGCTTCCAGCTTGAGAATATGGTTTTACTAAGTAATAATACATACTGCTGCTAAAATGGAGGAGAAGACTCTCACTCACTCATTTATCGTCTATACCACTTTATCCTTTATACAGGGTTGCAGGTTGAATGAATCCTATCCCAGGAGACTTAGGGCATGAGGCAGGGTACACCCTAGACAGGGGGGTCAATCCATCACAGGAACACCGAACGCCTTCCTGTGGGAGGAAACCCACCACGGACAGGGAGAACATGCAAACTCCATGCGGGAGGTGGGACTCGAACCTGAACCCTGGAGGTGAAAGGTGACAGTGCTAACCACTAAGTGGCTATGAAGGGCTTTTAAATGAATTATGGCCACTGGAAATTAAGCGTGTAGGTTAATATTATATGATATTTTATTTAAGTCCTGGTATAATGCATAAAGACATACAAAAGTAAAACAGGTAACAGTATACTTCAAGAATTGCAATAGGACTGTAGCATACATCTGTTTAAAAGTGTGTGACCAGGAAAAAACATATGCAGGGCTTTCCATCTCAAATATCAGTCACGTGCTACGGTATATATCACGTATTTTGTTCAGGGTCTACTCTTCATGTCTTTGGGAGGAAGCTGGAGCACCCAGAAAAAAAAAAGAAAGAAAAAAAACAATAAGCAAAGGGAGAACATGCAAGGTGGGACTCGAACCCTTGACATGTGACGTTACGGTGATGACCACTAAACCATGAATCACAGTTCATTTCAGTTCAGATGGGCATTTTTACAAAGCAAATTTATGGAAATATGAAGTCTGAATATACAGTACATTTTAAAAGGACCCAGCAGTAACGAGAGAACCCATCCTTATTTTGGATGATGATGTATCGCATAACTATAATCACATCCCTTAATAATGTTGTGCTGTACTGTATGGTCAAAATTCATTTTAGTTTACATACTGTAGTGTCCACTTTGCTGATGTTATTTTTTTTTTTATACAAATCTGTTTGTTCCCATTTCAATCAGACCATCCTCAGAAGTCACACGTATCTACAGTAGAAGCAGACCACATGGCAGTACGGTCCAGCATTGAATGATCTGCATGCGATGAGAACTCCAACAACAAGTAAGGAATCAGGATGCATCTGGCAGGATTGGGGGGGCAGAAGGAATCAGGATCATTGGTAAGTCAGGCATGCCATGAGTAGTTTGAGAGAGAGAGAGAGAGAGAGAGAGAGAGAGAGAGAGAGAGAGAATTGGGTATGCTGACTGACATGTTACAGATAAGGTCAATGTATATTTTGTGCAAAAAGCAAGCAGGGATGCTGGCAGGCCTGGTTATGAACTGGTTATCAGGTTTATCGACAGGAAGATTTTCACATACAATGAATTCATCTTTGAAATTTGTAGGAGATTCAAAAATAAGACTAAAAAATCTAGTAGGTTTTATCCAGTGGGTTGCTTTTTTTTGTTGTTGTTCAATCAGTGTTTAAACTGTGGCGGCATGGTGGTGTAGTGGTTAGCACTGTCGCCTTGCACCGCCAGGGTCCGGGTTCGATCCCCGGCCAGGTTCGATTCCGGTCTCTGTGTGCATGGAGTTTGCATGTTCTCCCCGTGCTTGGTGGGTTTCCTCCGGGTACTCCGGTTTCCTCCCACAGTACAAACACATGTAGGTTAGGCTAATTGACATTCCCAAATTGCCCGTAGTGTGTGTGTGTGTGTGTGTCTGTGCCCTGCGATGGATTGGCACCCTGTCCAGGGTGTACCCTGCCATGTGCCCTAAGTCTCCAGGCTCCCCGTGACCCTGAATACAGGATTAAGCGGTATAGATGATGATGAATGAGAGTGTTTAAACTGTGCATTAAATGAATGCTCCTCATGGCATTTTGGAGGGCATCCCAATTACTGTAATAACAGTGTTCGTATAGTTATAATTTACACACAAGCATGCCGTTTAGACGCTCCTTTCAGTCAAGTGGGTCAATGAGAACTTCATTATCCCCGGAATTTTGAAGGCACATAGGCTTAAGCAACAGCAACCCCTGGAGGAGGCTGAGTCTTTACTGCTACTCAGTACTACCCACGTCTCTCTCTCTCTCTCTCTCTCTCTCTCTCTCTCTATCCTCACTTTTTATGTCTTTTTTTTTATTAAAATACACTGTTCAAGTGAACACACAGGTTTAACCTCGAGGCACCATTTTCCCATTCGAGAGTAAGTCGAAGCAGCCTGAATGATGCGTGTGCCATTCTTCATTTAACCATGACTTACCATGCAAGGCTACCATTTACTGTACATCCACAACTATGGGTGTAGATTGAGGAATGTTCATTGCAATAGCTCATGCGGTGTTGTCACCTGTGAGTGCTTCATTTTTTTTCTCTTTCTCTCTGTAAGCTATTCAATAAAACCACTTTATTTGCATCAGCCGTCTCTTGTACATGGTCTCCATAGAGTATCTCGTGCAATAGGAGAGTGAAGTTTATGTTTGAAGAGTAATGTGATCATCTGTTGGAAAATATGGTCTTTTTTTGTAAACTTCCCCAAGGACATTTACTACATAGATAAGATATACAGTAGCTCATGGTACATCAACAAACATTTTAGTGTCCTCTAATAAGCACAATTTCTTTAGTAAGTGAAGAGCTTTTGTTTGGATTATCATTAATTGATGTCAACTTGATGTATGAATGTCAACTCCATTTTTTCAGGAAATTATACTTAGAAAATATAGTGTGCAAAACAATGGACGTCTCTTGTACGCAAAGTTCATGCGTCTTTGGATTGCTGTAATGTTATTTCTTTGATTATATATAATGGTAAGAGCATTACTCTCACTCACTCATCATCATGATCTATACCGCTTAGTCCTGTATTCAGCCTATCCCAGGAAACTTGGTGTACAAGGTTGGACAGGGTGCAAATCCATCGCAGGGCACAGTCACACACACATACTCACACACTCATTTGGGAATTTGGGAATGCTAATTACCCTACCCTACGTGTCTTTGGACTGTGGGAGAAAACTGGAGGAAACGCACCAAGCACGAGGAGAACATGCAAACTCCATGCACACAGAGACTGGAATCAAAGCTGGCCGAGAATCGAACCCGGACCCTGGAGATGCAAGGCGACAGTGCTAACCAATACACCACCGTGACGGCTGGTAAGAGCATTAATGCTCCCAAAATCAAAAAGATTACTAAAAAAGAAACATGGAAGGAGCAAGGAAAATAAAGACATATCGGTTTGATAATAAAAATAATTTTAAAAAAATGGTTACACTAGGTTGACTGCTAGTTGTAGCAGCAATGACGGGTGGGAATTGGATACGACTAAATTATGGAGAAAATCAGGGAACAAAGATATTTTTAAAACGTAGGTCATGTGACAGAATTATTTTTAAAAAATAAGTAGAAAAATCTACATTTTTTAAAAATACCTGTGTGGGCATGGCCTTAGTTTGCTGGTTTGCCTAGCCGGTAGTTTTGCTTCAATGATCACAAGACAGAAAAAAAAAAAATATATATATATAGATATATATTATATGATAATATGGAAAAAAATATGAAGAATTATTGTTTTGCCACGACACGTTTGACTTTTGCTCTGAAATGTGGCATAGCCTGTTGTGATTTACCTAAACCATGAAAAATGAAATCTCACTCACTCTCACTCATCATCTATCTACACACACACACACACACACACACACACACACACACAATGGGAAGCCAATTAGCCTAATCTGCAGGTCTTTGGACTGATGGAGGAAACCCACCAAGGACTGGGAAAACATACAAACTTCATGCACATAGTGACAGGAATCGAGCCTGGCCAGGATTCGAACCCAGACCCTGGAGGTGAAAGGCGACGGTGCTAACCACTACATCACAGAAAAAAGGGGAAAAAATGAGAAAATAATTAAAAGTCCAATTATTAGCCTGTGTCAAGGAAAGGAATCAACTAAGGATATTTGAAATCACTCTAATTGGACTAAGAACTGTCCATCACATTATTAGCATAGTGCTGAACCATCAACTTTGCTAAAGAAATGTGGTTGGAAAGTAATTATGAACGGATATCATTTAAATGCTACGTGAAATTGCATTGTAAGAAAAAATCCCAATGAGAAATCAGAGCTGCGTTCAATAGTGAAAGTAGGAGCATGAGATTAGAACTCGCAGGACATTTAAGGAATTTTTCTTCCCTGATGAATTCAAGTTGTGAAAAAGTGGTTCTGGACGTAATGAGTGGCATAAATTGCAATCAAATAAATATTAGTATGTGACCAATTTTTTTTTTTTTTCATTTTATTTTATTATTATTTTTGGCACGGCAGTGTGTATATATCTGCTGTGGATAATTGTATTGTTTTAACCCCACCCCCTTTTATATAAAGGTTGGCGATATATTTGTTGTTGCTTTTATATTTTTGCTCCTAGTGTGTTTGAAACAGATGGGACTCTATGAGAAGCAGCAGTACAGTAGTGTGTAACTCCATGTCAAAATTATAATTAGTAATATACTTGTTCCCCCAAAGTGACCTTTTTCTTGTTACTCTGTGTCTTCGTGCTCGTCTGGTCCTTCTGCTTTAAAAAGTGAACCTCTGGTTAATTACCCTTTACCTGCTGCAGAGGTGTCGGTGTAATATGCAGGTTAATCCAAGGACAGGACAGTAAAGCTTATTTTATTATATATTAAAATAAAGGTAAAAAAAAAAAAAACAGGAATTTTGATTCATCAGAATAACAGAACATACTGTACAGTAGCTATGAGAGCTAAAAAAAAACTACCTTTATTTCTTTATATCATCCCCAACACTAATAAAGCACTTAAAGTACATTATCCCAGCATTTTTACTAGAGCTTGGATACCATTAAGGTAGACATTCAGAAACGATGGTTTTCCTCCCACAGTTCAAAAACATAAACAAGCAGATTAGGTTAGTTGGCGTTCCCAAATTGCCCGTAGTATGTGAATGAGCATGGGAGTGTGGGTATCTAGGGTGTACCCCGCTGCGCTCACTCAGTCTCCTGAGTCTCCCCTGTGACCCAGTATACAGGATAAAGCAGGATATAGTCAATGAGTGAGAACGTGAACGATAATGATTTTTGCACACGTTTCAAGTGCACACCTGAAGGTTGTGATCTGATTAGGCTTCTGCACTTCCATGTGTACTGTATGCACCTCAGAGAAGATGATTTTTGAATACTGTAACAATGAGCTTTTCAGAGCAAGATCTGCTAGGGGAAAGAAGGTCATGGTACCTGTTCTTAAAAGTTTAGTTTGGAGCAGTTAAAGAAAGAATAAAACTGATACCTTTGTGTTGCCTGGAAATGCACAGTCACAGTCGCTGTGTTCTGTGAAAGCAGGCAGTTCTTGGGCACGTCTAGTAATGAAAAGCACGAGTCTATCCTGGAAGTGCTGGATTGCTAAACGCTAGGAAGGAAAAAAAAAAAAAAAAGTGCATATATTTGCAATTAAAGTTAACAGAGCAGCATATTGAACCGACAAGCCTCCTCATTCTGAGCGTTTTGCTGTTGTAAAATGTCAACCCTTCGGCATTGTCTAAATTTAAAAATACTTTTTCCTCATGCCATTCCATTACTCTGACTTAATTGAAGGTTAACCAACTACATATTACCGCCAGAATATTTTGGCTGGCCTGAAATCAACACCAGTATTAACCTGCTCGACAAGTCACCACAGTGTGATTGTGGAAGACCTCGCTGACATTTTCCACAGCTGTAATCACCGCTTAGGAGGTACAGTTTTATTTCCTCATTGCACGAATATAAGACGATTTTCGACATGTGATCCTACATTACGGGTTTGCGTGGGGCTGAGCTGGCTCTTATCAAAACCGACTGTCTTATAAGACCACTTGTCTCTTCCACTCTTGCCATCTTGTTAGTAAGCATGTCCAAATCCTGTTCCCTATAGGGACTCTTGAGTATTCTGTCTCTCGGTTTCCCTCTCTCTCTCTCTCTACTTATGTGTACAAATGTATATCAGTGTATGTACTGCAAAGGGCTTTTTGTTTTGTCATTCCCATGGTCTGTAGAATTTATTTGTGCATTATCTATCTATCTATCTATCTATCTATCTATCTATCTATCTATCCATCTGTTCACCATCAATCCTTTCTTTCCAAATACTCATCTTTTATTCATTAATGCATCCTTCCATCCACCAGTGACTTTCTACATCTCGTCCACCATCCATATACATCCACATCCTTATCCATTTATTTATTTACCCATACCAGTCCATCAACTGACCTACATCCATCCATTACCAACATTCCTATCTTTAATGGTATGAAAATTGGATTGGATGGATTAGTTTTATTAATCTAATTTATTTTGGGCGGCACGGTGGTGTAGTTGTTAGCACTGTCGCCTTGCACCGCCAGGGTCTGCGTTCAATCCCCAGCCAGGCTCGATTCCCGTCTCTGTGTGCGTGGAGTTTGCATGTTCTCCCCGTGCTTGGTGGGTTTCCTCCGGGTGCTCCGGTTGCCACCCAAAGCCATGTAGGTTAGGCTAATTGGCGTTCCCAAATTGCCCGTAGTGTGTGTGTGTGTGTGTGTGTGTCTGTGCCCTGCAATGGATTTCCACCCTGTCCAGGGTGTACCCTGCCATGTCTCCTGGGATAGGCTCCAGGCCCCCCATGACCCTGAATACAGTATTAAGTGGTATAGATGAATTTATTTTGGGTGTTAGTAGAATTTGCATACTCTAACCTTTGTAAGTAATTTCTTGGATTAGGTGCCAGTCATACTATATAAAGGAAACATCATGCTGCAAGCCCCCCCTTAACTTATAGACTTGATCAGTCTTTCAAAATTCATGAAATATAAGCATCTGTTCATCTGTTAAACATATCTCTGTCATGCATACACACTTGTAAAGTGGATTACACTTAGTCCACTTAGTCCACTTAGGCAGCAGATACTTGAGAGAATCTATGAATTTAATAAATTTGCATGAAACTTACGTAGCTACAGACTCTACATCATGTTGAAACATAGAACTACATACTGTACATAACACAACATAAAATACAACAATAATACAAGAGACAAAATATACAATAATACAACATAAAAATCACATATATTTGCTAAACCTAAAAATAAGTCTATAAGTTCTAAAGTTATAAAGAAGATAGAACACATACAGTAAACAAGCCATGCTTTGTTCTATGTGATGAATATCTGGTATGTCTTTCGATTTATTTTGGCACAACAAATGGACCAAAATTCCTACCAGGACATTAGAGAACACTGTGTTTCCAAATATGGAAACAAGAATTCTGAGGTCAAAGTGCTGGAGACTAGTGCATTATATTTATTTGGTATATTTAATCTCTGCCTAAAGATCTGATAAAAAAAAAAAAAAAAAAAGTTTTGGTTCTGATTTTAAGAGGTCAGAGGAGTCGCTAAAAGCCTCTAGGGAAGAGAATTCATCATCTAGAGGCAGAAAATATCAAGGCCTTTAACCTCCGTCTTGCTTAACATCTCAGGAAAAACTGTCCATCCTTCCTGAGAATTGTCCACGGAAAAAAACCTGACAGCCATCAAATTGGGTGGCAGTAATGTGAACTGTAGGGTGGCTTTTTATTGCCCCTGCAATTTTTTTTTTTTTCCCGTGATCTAGCAATCGTTATCCGTTTGTCCAGGAGACGGGTGCGAATGACAATTTGTGCTCATTTTGGGATTCAGACTGCCCACCAGAGCATGAAATGAGCTCATTTTTGGCCAAGAGGAATCAAATGACTGCGGCCATGATAATATCACTACCCGTCGTAATCATTTATTCTTTAGCACCAAAAAAGAAAATGTGTCTTTCTTATGCTGTGTGCGTGTGTGTATGTATATATATATATATATATATATATATATATATATATATATATATATATATATATATATAATATAATATATACAGTACAGACCAAAAGTTTGGACACACCTTCTCATTCAAAGAGGTTGAATTTGTATTATGGCAAGAAAAAAGCAGCTAAGTGAAGAAAAAAACGAGCGGCCATCATTACTTTAAGAAATGAAGGTCAGTCAGTTCGAAAAATTTGGAAAACTTTGAAAGTGTCCCCAAGTGCAGTCACAAAAACCATCAAGCGCTACAAAGAAACTGGCTGACATGCGGACCGCCCCAGGAAAGGAAGACCGAGAGTCACCTCTGCTGCGGAGGATAAGTTCATCCAAGTCACCAGCCTCAGAAATCGCAGGTTAACAGCAGCTCAGATCAGAGAGCAGGTCAATGCCACACAGAGTTCTAGCAGCAGACACATCTCTAGAACAACTGTTAAGAGGAGACTGTGTGAATCAGGCCTTCATGTAGAATATCTGCTAGGAAACCACTGCTAAGGACAGGCAACAAGCAGAAGAGACGCGTTTGGGCTAAAGAACACAATAAAGTGTGAATGAGAAGGTGGGTGCAAAAGTCAAAATTAAAAAGTTTAAAAGTTTAAAAAAATAAGGACTGAAATATCCAATTTACATAAGTATTCACTTAGTACTTGGTCAAAGTATCTTTGGCAGCAGTGATATCCTGACGTCTGCTTGTAAATGATGCTACTGTACAAGCTCAGCTTTTGAATTTCTCTACCATTCTTTTTGGCAAAATTTGGATACCCGCTTGAACCAGCTGGTACGTTGTACGGGCTTTTTCAGATCTCTCCAGTTATGCTTTCTTAGCTTCAGGTCTGGACTCTGGCTCAGTCACTCCAGGACTTTGATAGAGTTCTTCTGAAGCCACTTCTGTTATGCTTTGGGTTATGGCATTGTTGAACTGCAAACCTTTATCCTCAGGAGGAAAAACGTTTTCACTCAGGATAGCTGTTCATATTTATCTTCATATTTTTTTTTCTCTATACTGACTAGTCTCCCAGTCCCAGAAAAACATTCCCACCACATGATGCTGCCACCACCATGTTTGATGTAGGCATCTTTTTAATAAGGTGATTTGCAGTGCCTGATTTTTTTATCTCCAAATAGTCCAGTCTTTGTTTCATCAGAAAAGAGGATTTTGTTTCTCATAGTACATCAGATAATTTTTGCCAAACTCCCAGCTGGCTGCCATGTGCCTTTTGCTTCTGTCTGGTCACTGTACCATAAAGGCCTGATTGGTGAGCGCTGCAGTGATGGCTGCCCTTCTCCACAAGGGAACATTCACATATCATTAATAATGAACCATAGAATCTTGGTTACCTCCCTTGGTACTGTATCTTCCCAGCCCCATTTTCTCAGTTGGGTGGCCAGTTCTGGAAAGTCTATTGGTCGTTCCAAATCTCTTCCATTTAAGAATGATGAAGGCTATCATGCTCCTGGGTCCTTTCAATTCTCCGGAAAGTTTCTTTTATCCTTTCCTATGTCTGTGTCTTGACACAATTCTGTCTCATGGGTCTACAGATAATTCGCTCAGCCTTGTTGGATTTATTTTCACTGTGACATGAACAATCTACTGTGAGACCTTATATAGACAGGTGCATGCCTTTCCTAATTATGTTCAATGAAGTCAATTAGGCACAGGTGCACAAGTTGTAGAACTCTCAAGCAGCACTGATAGGAGCAGGATGCACCAGAGCTCAATTGCAAATGTAACAGAAATGATAAATAACAAAGTGTCTGAATACATAGTATGTATGTAAATGGAATATATATATATATATATTTTTTTTAATAAAGTAACAAAAAATATATAATCCTCTTCTTGCTTTTGTTTTGTCTTTGTAGAGCACTGTATGTAGAATGATGAGGAAAAAAATATTTAAATATATTTTAAAAGAAGTGTGAAGGATAACAAAATCTAAAACACCTACCATCGGAACTGTGCGTGTCTGTACAGTATATAATATATATAATATGGTATTGAGTATTGGCTGAAGAGTTGTTTGTCTTTATTCATGCTTAACAATCTGAAGTGTTAAGACTGCTGCTGTGTAAAAGATAAGAGGAGAGTCAGAGCCCAGACAAAGAAACAAAGGAAAGTGTGTTCTCAGCTTGGCTTTGCCACAAATATGCTGCACCTAGGTTTGCATTCTGGATGTGCGATTCTCTGTTTCACAACAATGCAAAGCTGCCAAAATGAGGACACAGTCTGCCAAATGGGGCTTTGAGACAGCAGTGTGTTTCCTAAACATAATTTTTCATCATGCCTTACTTTGTAACCATTTGTCGGATGGTGCAACGGATACAATACATTGTCTTGCGCTGTAATAACTGGTGGAAACTTGGCATCGCTTTCCCTACCATTTGCTTTCAGTTCCACTTGTTGGATCTTGTGACTGACAGGTAATAGACTATACAACATACCCTGCCAGGATACAGATTCCTATTAAACATGCTGTTTAGTGGTCTCCTATATATCTATTTTGACTTCTCTTAGATGTATTCTGCAGAGATTTGGGCAATTTCTTTTCTTTTTCGGGAGTTATTCACACATCAAAATAGCATGCGTGTGTGTGTGTGTGTGTGTGTGTGTGTGTGTGTGTGTGTGTGTGTGTGTGCGTGCGTGCGTGTGTGTGTGTGTAAATACAAGTAATAAAAAGTCAGTGCATTTCCATATATTACCATTCACAGCAGCAGAATAAATTCCCGTTTTGAACACTGAGGAATGATACTCCTGTTCAGTCTCATTTTATGTAGAATTTTAAAGCAGATTTGTCGCCACTTTGATCAATTTTAGTCATATTCAATCCCTGTAATTCAATCTGTATGTAAAATCTGAAAATCCCCCAAATTGAGATTAGATCTTTCTAGACTACAGTGCATATTATATATATTATACCTCTCTCTGTACCTCCCATTCATTTGGCTAAATAAGACCAAATTTGGCATAAAGAAAGTGTAAACATACAGATGTCTGGGTGAGATACTAAGAACGCATTCCTTAGCTTCTTCCCCACGGTTCAAAGTCCCACTGTTTCCCTTCGTCTCATACCCGAGGCCCTTCACAGTCGCCTCTTCCTCACAACTGATTCAACAGACCATGGCCTGAGGCTCTATTAGTAGCCAATGAATCTAGTCTCCAATCCCCCTTGTAAACAGAGAATGCTTTAAGTGGTCTTTGTGAACACACTCATCATTTTATTGCAACATAACGGTCTCAGCCATTTAGCACAAGAAGAGCTGTGACTGTAGCCAGCTGGATGCAAATGTGGGGCACACTTCAAAGGATAATGTAGACCCTGCAGTCAGTCTGTAGAAGATTTGAAGGGAAGAAGGAATGAATCAATGGAAGGAAGAGAAAAAGAGAAGAAATCGTTACTATGTGTATGAAATCATTGTTTAGATGAACAATAGTAAAAATTGGAAATTTATGGGAAATAAATCAACTATACAATTACAGTCTTATGCAAAAGTTTAGGCACCCCTTGATTGATAAATAACAGATTTTGGTGATTTTTTTTATTGAAAAGATGTTAACCCAGTCTTTCTTGGAAATGGAAAAAATTTACAATATTTTCAGCAAACACCGGTTTTCTGTGCAAAAGTTTGGGCGCCCTAAATAATCAGTACTTAGTAACACCTCCTCTGGCAGATATCACAGCTTGCAAAAGTCTTTCAATTCTTGTACTTGGGATTTTCTCCCATCTCTTCCCTACATCTGTGCAATGTTTCCTGTGCCACTCGCTGCAACACAACCCCAAATCATGATAGAACCACGCCCATGCATAATAGTTGGCAATGTGTTCTTTTCATGAAATGCTGCTCCTTGTTTTTTCCCAAACATCCCTTTGCTGATTGTGGCAAAAGAGTTCCTTCTTAACTTTATCAGTCCACAGCATCAGACTTCTGTATATATATTCTGTTGCATACTCCTGATGTCTTTCTGACTAGCATATGAGCAGTTCTCTCCGAGTCTTTTCTTAGTCTTCCAGATCTCATCTTGACCTCCACAGTTCCCCTGAACTGACATCTCTTAATCACATTTCTCACTGTGGAAACTGCAAGCTGCCAACGCTCTGCTATCTTCTTGTAGCCATCTTCTGCATTGTGGTCCTCAATAACTTTCATTTTCAGAGTCATACACAGCTGCTTAGAGGAACCCATGGTTGTTGAGTGATCGCAAGTGTGTGCACAAGGTGTGAAGAGTTAAAATAATTGTAAAGCTTTGAAATTGGCATTTACTAATGACAGCTGTTGCCATGCATCAGATCGAATGAGCTGATTAAGGTCTGAAACCTTATAAAAAATAACCAGAGACTCTGGAACACTTAGAGTGCCCAAACTTTTGCACAGTGCTATAATAATGTTTTTATGTTTTATTTTTGTTCAATTCACGGCATAAGAATTAACTATGCATCAATGTTTGCTGAAAATATTGTGCATTTTCCCATTTCCAGGAGAGACTGTGTTAACATGTTTTCAATTAAAAAATAACCAAAATCTATTATTTATGAAGGGGTGCCTAAACATTTGCATAAGTCTGTATATATATGAAGAAAGAAATAACAAATGCCAGAAAGTAAATTCAGGACTAGAAGTCCATGTATGACACAAATAAAGCAAAGCCTGGTGAAAGTGGGCAGGCGTGCCGTCTCTGACACCTGTAAGTAGGTACAGTGTATAACCGACACCCTATAGCAGCAGCTTCTGTTACAGCACACAGTCTTAGTAATGGCAAAATGTTCCGGATGAGACAGTGAGACGCTGAGATGCCGAGCGGGGGGCTGCGCTGCTAGAAGAGCGCTAAATTGACAATCTCGGTGCTCTCAGAAATGTCAGAGAGAACTTATTAGCCTGGCAGGCAGCCATCTTCTATAAATAGACGATGGCACATTTTCATAGGAGCATTATCATTTGCCAACAGATGAACTGAGGAGAGGGAGAGAAAATGAAATAGACGATTGTCTGTAGGAAATAAAACACTATTTGTTTTTATCATTAAACCAGGGGGCTAGAAATTGAAATGAAAAACGAGGCACGGCTCCCATATGGCCCTCAAATCATTCTACTCCTTAACAATGAATTTGGTACAGCTGAAAGTCATGAAAAGGTCAATGATGAAATATTACAGTCCACAACACAAATCAAGAGTTTTAAATGTTTTTTGCATAATTAATGCTATTGAAAGCTAGTTAGCTAATGCTATTGAAAGCTAGTTAGCTAATGCTATTGAAAGCTAGTTAGCATTATGGGTACGCGACCATTCTATGAAATCTCGAACATCATTGTGATAAACCATGGGGACCAGACTATAGTTCTGCAGAACTGGAGTTGATTTCACAAGTTTCATTTTGTTTACTAAATTCAGTGAGTTTAAATGTGGCATTTTGAGATAGAAATACAAGAAGGTCACTTCTTGAGTAAAGATGGCAGTAAAGATTTTTGATGAAGTAGATATAATTCCTGTCAGAAATTCTGTCCATAGTTGATATTAGCTATTTACCTAGCAACATCAGTGAAGATTGTTGACTCTAGCTAGCGAGTGTTAGCCAGTACATTTAATAAATTTGGCATGTCCCTGTCAGAAATCTGGTCGTGTTAGCTAGCTTTCTATGTATAAAAATGAACATATTTTCTGTCAAATATCCTACTGGATTAGTTCATGTTAGGTAGCAATACAAGTTAGGATAATTAATGTGATTTATAACTCCTGTCAGATTACTCGGATTATGTCCAGTTAGACATCCATTTATACACTGATAGCAATAAACAACTTTATAAAGAAAGCTGTCTTGTTAGTTCATCATAAGAAGATAACTAGCATTATGATTGAACCTTTTAGAAATTTGACATAATTTCTTTCAGAAATCCTCTCAAATATATTAACATTAGCTTATTAGCTAGTGATAGCGGTGAAGATTATTAACGTTTATGAATATGGCTTAAATTTTCTTGTCAAAATCCTAGCCTGTTAGCATGCTAGCTAACTACAACATTTCCTTTTATGGATATGATTTGTAAGTCCTGTCAGTTGTTTTAGCTCATGCTAATTTGCTAGTTATAGCAGTGGGGTTTTTTTATGGACATTTATGAATGACATTAGGAGTTTTTTTGTTTGTTTGTTTGTTTTTGGTAGAATGTCTGTAGAATGTTAGCAGAAAGTAATTCTGCAAAAGAATATAATGGCCACATTAGTAGCATGATTGGTGAAAAATGGATACCGCATCTTCCAGGAGGTCAAATATTGTCTTTTTTTTTTTTTTTACATGATAATAACAGCAACATGGCAGGAACACATATTCTGAATATGAAGTGACATAAAATGGTGTACATTAGGATAGATCCTGAATACAAGTTTTCCCATGTTGTTAAACATCAAGATGCTGTTATTCCCCTCTAGGGGGTACTGTTTTTATTGTTGCAACCATGTTATTTATGTAACATATATGTTACATAAATATATATAAACCATATACTCTGCATAAAGGCCAAGCGTTATACCAGCTATAAATCTCTGCATGTCTCATCATTTAATTAAAACAAACATGACCCTTAGGTGAAAGTGATTTTGTGAAAAATTACCTTGTTCAGGTGTCACTCTGAGCATTTGACCATTGTTAAGATCAGGATTAGCAACACCCTACCAGCTGTAACTATTAGAAATCACCAGATAGAGAGACAGACACAAGCAATGTGTATGCCTCAAAGCTATGCTATCTCATTGTGGGATTACAGACTTCATGGTTGTATTAAAATTCCCAACCACACACTTATTTAAAAAAAAAAGAAAAGAAAAGAAAGAAATAGCTATCACGACAGCCTCTTTAAATAAAACAGTGGAAATAATTCCCAGTCAGACATGGTATCCACCAGCTGTCTAGCCCCAGCCATCAAACAGCCAATTTATTTTGAAAATAACACTCAAAAAAAGGAAGTTAGTGCATAGCATAAATGCATGTCAAATTGTGTTTTTCCTTTCATGTACGGTCCATGGGTCTTGTCTTGAGTCTGATTGAGGCCCCATGTAAAAAGCTGCATTACTGAAACAGGACGGCATCCAAGGCTTTCGTGATGAACTGGATTACAGGGAAAGAAAGAAACTGATTGTCTGTACAAACTTGGTTGCTGTTCTGAGATCTTAAGTCACACCACATGACTCACTGCTTAATTTCTATCAGCCCACGCAAGGACAGCTGAGAATCAGCCTGCATTCTGCTTTTTTTTTTTTCTTCCCCTGGCTGAATTGAATCTCTCATCCTACTGCAATGACAGTCATTATCTCGATTTACATTTTATCCTGGCAAGAATAATGGCAATAAATCATCTACGTGTCACCGCCGTCGATAATTATGGGGTGAATGGGCCTCAAGGAGAGTTGTCGAGGAGAGTTTGATGGTAACAGCAGAGTAACGGGGAAAAATTGACAGTGATACATGTGCAAACATGAACAGATACATCAGTGTGCACTGCGTTCTGCTTTGAGGCTCTACTCACTTATAAGTGAGAGAAAAATAAGGAAAGTATCTGGAAATGTGTTTCTGGGATGAAAATAATAGATATATCATAAAATGTGTCCGTCCTATTCAGGGGAAAGAGCAAATGTTAAAATGGATGTTGATGATTATATCTTCTTCTTTTTTTTTTTTCTTCCCCCCAATAAAGTTTGCTGATAGATGAAGAATGTAGCAAGATACTCTTCAGGCCTATAAAGCTGTAATGAAACTTTTCTGGAGTTTCAGCAGAGACCTGAACAAAGCTACACAATGTTTTCAGATCTTCCAAGATAACGGTGTGAAGTTCGTTTAAATAAACTACTAATTTTACATAACCATCTTTCCTGCAAGCAAGTGATTGTCTGAATTAGATACTGTTTAAGGTTTCATTCACATTACAAGCATGAGACCTAATATTTTACCATAACGTGACACAAGTTTAATTGATTAGTGCCACAAATCTGATGGTTTTTCGCATTATATCTGAGCCAGTTTCATGCGTCAGTGAATGACAGCTATGGCCAAGGTGGTTCAGAGTGAGTAAATGGATAGCTTGTTGCCATCTTGTAGAAGAGACGCATCTGTCTGTGTGAACTGTAAACACCATCATTCCCGAACAAAACTTACTTGCACATTACAGGAACTCGACTGGGAGTCATTGTGCAGTCCTGACCTCGCTCCAAGCCATTTCCACATGTTTTGGCCATTAAAGGAGGTCCTGAGAGGCCAACATTTTAGACGTGAAGCAGGCAGTCTGATCATGGCTCGAGCTTACTGAGAAAACGTTCCACCTTGATGGTATCCAAGCACTAGTGAAACTAAGAGCATTTCTAGCAGGAGAATATAAAGAGAGTTTTTATTCTTAAAACTTTGTTATTCTGACAAATCAGAAGTCCCTGTTCGACTGGAACACGCCTTGTATATGACCTTAGGTAATGAAAATGTGCTTCTCATGTAAACACACACTGTAATACTAAAAGTCCTGCATTCTGGTGTACTAAATTTTGGGTCCTATTGTTTGAACCTTTTTTTTTTTTTTTTTGTAAGTATTTCTTAAAAATTTCCATTATTCTGGCCACCCAGGTAGGTACATGCCTAAGCCAAGAGCTAGTAATATAGACCTGATCATGTGCCCATGCAAATTGCCTCAAGAGCACCATGCTTTTGAAAGCTGATATGAAATTAAGGAAATTAAGTCCCCAGCAATTACTCAGCCCAAGACTCTGTTTCTGCTTCCTTCCTCAATTAATTACCGTGCGATATAAACACATCCGTCGAGGAAGGAATATCTCCACAGAGTGACTTTGATACACAATTTATTTGCAAAGCTGTGGTGTTGTTGTTGTTTTTTTTTTTTCCACAGTACAGACACAGGTTGTGAAAATGCGATGTGTCTAATCAATGCCTACTGTTTTAGATAAGATAATGTGCAAATCTAGTTATTACATGAGCTGGTGGGGTGTAACAAAACATTATCAAAACACAAGCCACTGGCATTTGAGAAGAACAATTTTAACATCGGCTGTTAGTGTTGTGGAACAGATAAACGACAGCCTTCTGGATGGAAATGGTTGCTAGCATTACACTGTTTGTAAAATATCCCTGAAAAACTACGAATTTGTGGCCTGCACCAAGCAGCATTTATGTTTTAGCAGCAATTCAATAGTAAAGGTCTTCGACATTTCAGTAATTATTGATTTTAGAAGGCATTGAAAGATTTTAACTCTGTTTAGAATCAATTTTAACTCTCAGCGCTAGAATCATTATTATATTATATATATATATATATATATATAAAAAGATATCTAATATAATGTTTTCTTTCTGTACATCAGATTATTTGCAGTACACAGATGTCTTAGAGTGTATTATTTTTTGTTGTTTGCCATTGTTTTGACCCCCCATTCAATGTCGCAGCATTTATTTTCACCCAGATCCGCATCTAGCTTGTACTGATGATGTCAAACTAACTCATAAAGTTTTCTCAAGCACATTCCGAAGCCTTTGAATGCAGTTAAGGTCAAGATTCCTCAAGCTCCCAGAACAACTGTTTTACAATTAATTGCTGACAAATTTGACTGCTTCTGGGTTATGACCGTGAGGTGAGGGAAGCAAAGCTTTCAGGTACTTTCAGGTCATCAGCTGACTTAATTTTTTGACACATAACATTGCTAAGTCTAGACCTGACTAAATGAAACAAACCCAGATCATAACATACTGTACCTTTTTGTTTTGTGGCCACTATGCATGATTCTTGCATCGCTTCCCATTAACCTGAATGACACACCCATCGTTCTGGAGTCATCAAAGCAAATCACCTTTTTCTATCGCTTCAAAGTCCAATGTTTATGCTTCCTAGTAGACTAGAATGTTATTTCGGATTAGTCGCACTAACAAGTGGTTTTCCTATGGCCTGTTTTCGCGGCTGTTTAGTGCCAATCCTGTGAGTTCTCATCATTGTGTGTGCCTGGAAATGCACTTACTTTTACTATTAAACATCTATAGCTGTAATTCATGCAGCTGATTTGTTTTTTTGTTTTTTGTTTTCAATTCAACTTCATAAAGCATTTTATCATTGAACACAATCTGTATTATTTTTTCTTATTATTTCTAAGAAGTTGATGCTTTAGCAGTATCCTTCCCTTTTTTTTTTTTTTTTGCAAGAAAGTGTAGTTCACTGCACATCATCGTTATTCTGCCATCGATGAGACCCTGTGATATAATAGATTATAATAGATAATGGCAAAATAATAATAGATTGCTCAAACCAAAACTTTCTAATTCTGACTTGCAAAATTGCATTTAAGATTTCTTCAAAATGGGAAGCAGTACACTATGTGCACTTAAGCCCAGTTTAAACATATAAATATGCATCTGAAGCCGAGTTACAGGAAAGAGCTGGCTCCGTTCCATGCTAACTGTATTCCTTTTCTAATGGCATCTTTCCTTTTAGAGTTCAAGAAAGACCGTGATAAATTACTTCATTTATCTTTTCTCAAAGGAAATACAGATCGAATGCATATCAGTTTAACCTTTTGTCCAGTCTGTGGGAGGAAATCAAATAGATAATGACTGGTGTTCAAGAAATTCCCCCAAATTCTCAGAAACCTTTATCATGCTGATTGTACATTACAGAGATTAAATTAATCTATTTAAGAAGCCATGCAGTTCCTATCTTTGTTTTATTAATTTTCCAATGCTGTATTGTATTAGTCTTCCATTTATTGTGCAAAATTTTAAGAAGCTAGAATATGTTATTAAGAGACTTGAACCATGAATACAATCTGCACTTCATTTTCAAAAGCACAATGTGACACCAGAACTGCAAATTATAACTAAAGGTCGTCCTGAAGGCTGAATGACGTCACCACATGTATCAAAAGCATCTCGGACTGAGAGGACTGATCTGTCTTAAAGTCCTCCATCAATGTCATCAAATTCACAGCGGTGTGAAGTCAATTCTTAAACCGATCAGCACTGCCTTTCTGATATGGTAGAGTTTAAGCTTCAAAAAGCATGCTAGATATGAGCTCATTTATTCATACATCTTCCACGGGGCCATTTACTTACTCAAATGAAAGAAATGTGGCTTTCACAAAAAAAAAAAAAAATGTTTTAGTTTGTAAGTAACTTTGTATAAAAGTAAAGTTCCTGAGGATGTACAGTATTAATGCACTTTTAGGGCGACCAGTGTGTACCTCAACTGTTCGGTTTTAAATTGTACAAATGGTATGGGTCACTGCAACTTTTTAAATATGGATTAAGATGTCAAGTTTTATTTTCAGACAAGATTTAATGAATATGCCAGCAAAGAACTATAGACCAAATAATGAATGTTTCATAGTAATTGCTTTATTGATAAAGGAGAGCAGATCCATCAATTAAATCCACAGATTAATTGAAATAAGCCTCAATATTCAATTAATGAAAGAAATGGCATCTTTTTAAATGGAGAATGTGTGTTAGTCTGGTAGATGATGCGTTGAAGTGGCTGAGCTTCAATAATGGGAGGTTTCATGGAGGTGACAGTTCACTGTTTAAGTCTTGAACACGATTAGTTATAAATTACTATCATATTCAATAACACATTTTAGAACTAAGTAATTGAAAATGTCCAGTTTGGGGGGGAAAAAAGGTGTGGAATTTGAGCACATTTATTAATGTTTTGTTTGTTTATTTATTTATTTATTTATTTATTTATTTATTTATTTTTAATCAAATGAAATAGGAAAGAGGAATATCCCCATCTTAAGTCCCATTGACCCCATCAATACATCCATATAAATATAAGAAATGTCTGTACATTGGTCAGAACTCTCTCTGTTAATGAAATTCTCACATTTCATACATTGGAGGGAAAAAAAAAAAAAAACAGTCTCTGACAATTTCTGTCTGTATGTCTGTCCAGCTGAGTTTCCCTCGAGGTGGGCGTGGCTATACGCGTCAATCAACGCAATGGTTTACTGTGTATAGCAGGGGTCTCAAACTCAGCTCCTGGAGGGCCGCAGCCCCACAGAGTTTTGTTCCAACCCTGCTCCGACATACATACTATGTAGTTTTTAAATAAGCCTTAATGACTTGTTTAGTTGGATCAGGTGTTTTTAATTATGGTTGGAACAAAACTGTGTGGGGCTGCGGCCCTCCAGGAGCTGAGTTTGAGACCCCTGGTGGTACATATAGACAATGTATGTGGAAGACACTGAATGCAATGCACCTACAAACTGCCGCAAAAAACGTGACACAGCATGGCTTATGCAAATAAGTAGTATGTACAGTATGAAAACGGAACCTTGCATCATAAATTAAATCAAATTTTGAGTAGAAGGAACGTTATGGGCAGTTATGTCCCAGATGCTGATCAGCTTATATATATTTATATTATATTATTATATTATATATTATATATTATATTATATTATATTATATTATATTATATTATATTAATAATGGAAAATGAAAAAATTGAAGTAGGATATGAAAACTGAATCTTGAAAGATGAATTGACAGATCAAGGTATGTTTAATTTTCCTCTGAAAAGTTTAAAACCAGTTTGTCTCATGATGTTCCCGAAACTGTGGGGCTAATAACGAGCAGTAATGAGGAGAAAAGGCACTATGAGATAAAACATGGGCCGTAACATCCAACCATATCCGCAGCAGTCTGAAGTGGGGGCGTGGAATGAGAGACCAGTGTTATGTGCTCAAATCAAAATGTTGAGTAAAAGCGATGTTATGAACAGCCAGATTCGGTTATCCTTTTAAAAATGAAGCGACAAATAAGCTACTTGCTCAATTTAAAAGACCTGCACCAATGGATATTAATTAGAAAAGATAAACTGAATATTTTTACTAGGATTAGTTAATAATCTCACCACTGAAATAACAACACTGAAGTCTGCTTTAAGACGAAACGTAATCTTTTTGACATGTTTTGATTTCTCATCCGTGATTCACTCTCCGGTTAGCGCACAGGGAGAGTATTTGGCTGATGACGGCAGTAGCACAACTAACCATAAACTATCTTTAAAGATTTGTAAGATTTGTAAGAGTTATTGTCGCATCCCCCGTACAGTCCTGTCCTCACTCCAAGCTATTTCCACATGTTTGGGCAATTAAATGAGTTCCTGAAAGGACAGCAGACATGAAGCAGGCAGTCCTAGTATGTCTCCAGTGTACTGGAGAAAACGGTTCATTTTAATGGTATCCAAGCACTAGTGAAACACTGGGATTGGGTCCATTGGAACATATAGAGAAATAAATGTTTTTAGTCTCATCCCATAATTAAATCTCCTGATTTATTTTGAATTTTTTTTTTTTTAACTACACTATGCAATTATTTACCATAATTACCACATCCACCCCAGAATTGGTCACCGCAGTGCAAATGAGTTATTCTAACAACAGCAACTCTGACCAGGGTAAAGCATATACAGTACAAAAGATTACTGAATGAATGTATGCATGACACAGCACCACATGACGAGCCTTTTGCATCTCCTGGTATTTCTCCCTGTTTCTGACCACCAGTTTAAGCATTCGAAGCAGAACGTTCAGTAGAATCAGAATAAGAATACAGTTACTTATTGTTCCAACAATTCGCAGCGATGTGTGGATACAATAATAAAAATGTCACAATATTTTTTTTCCTCTGTCTCTTTCATTCAGGAAAAGTGCCTGTTTAAGCTCGACTCGCGATTAAATACAAATAAGAGCAAAGCAAATGTTCCAGATCATATAGAAACCGAGACACAAACGGGCCTATTGATAGTGAGGACTAAAGTGAGAGGTAAAAGGGTGTCAGAGTCAATGATTGCACTGTGTGTTTGTGTGAAAGAGGGGCAAGAGACAGAAGCGACCAGCATCACTTGGTTCTAAGTAATACCAAGTCTTCGTTAGTGCCATAAGGCTTCAGAGTGCACTTCTCCGTTTTCTTACAATGTCTTCAGCACTGACAGAAAAGCCAATTATAAGCCTGTTTACTGTTCGAGTGTGTGAGAGCCACAGCATGTAACAAAGAAACGCTGCCATTTCACATTTTAGATTGCGCTCTTGTTGCAGAAATTAAGCAGCCACATATTCATGCCTACACGCTGTCGGGGGGGAAAAAAAATCGGTTTTCAGAAAAAGACTAACACACTTTAGGACTCAATTTATCTCAAATCTAATCAGGGAATTAGGTGACATTTTGATGAAGTGTAAATGGAAGGCAAACATATTTAATGACTATAAAATGATGGTTATTAAACAAAGTCTAAGTTTTAAAAATAAAACTTCTCTAATTAAAAAAACATTTTTTTTTTTTTTTTTTTTTTTTTACCTCCCATGTTTAAAAAAAAAAAAATAAAATAAGGGAAAAGAAATACTTTAATTTTAAAACCATTATACCTATTTTTGTTGGTTTTCCACCATTTCTCATTTGATCCAAAAGGCATGAATATACCACAAGATCCAGCACTTTAATACCTTGCTACTGAATAATTGAAGAACACCTTTTCAAGCTAGATGAAATCAAAGCAAAATTCAACCCGGCGGTGAAAAGACTCCTATTAAAGTCACCAGAGATTTAATCTTTGGGCAAAACGGCAGCCAGAATATCTTCCTTAAATAGTCAACTTTATCATTTGTAAAGATGAGCTTTGAAAGGGCACAAATACCTCACAAATACACTGCCTTGCCCTTTCAGAAGGGTCAATGTGTAGGCTGCATCAAGCAAAGAAAACAATAAGGAGATTTGAAACTACTGGAACTGAGATAAAAACCCTTCAACACATTATCAAGACAAGCGTGGTGCTGAACTGTCAACAATATGTATGAAATTGACTTGTACACTTGATTATAAAGTTTCATGGTAAAAACAAACAAACAAAAAAAAACATCAGTAAAAGTCATAGCCATGTTTAAGGACTGGCACTAAACAGCTGTATATCCCTTAAGAAAGCAACCTGTTAGTGACACATTTTTAAAAATTGATCCAACTTGTAGGACGTAATAAGATGGATCAGACTGGATCAGAATTATTTCCCAGTGCTATTTAACATTGCCTCTCCAAACCCCACCCCTGTCGTTTGTCACATTTCTGCTCAGACATCCGACGCTTTCTCAGAGGCCTTTATGAATTCTTCTATATTTGCCTATGATGTAATCAGTGACTATATGAACTCTGATGTCTTTATCTCAGTTTTTAATTTTGCTTGCATAACCATATCAAACTCTGTTGCTCCCATCAAACGAAGAAACACTAAACTCCATAAGGACGCCTGGCTTAACAACCAATTCTGACCCTCAGGAGACGTTGCAGACAGGCTGAGCAGAAAAAAAGACTTCGTGTTTCTCTAATTAATCGTAGAGAATGTTGGACAGATTATCACAATGCAGTGACCTTTTTCTCTTTACTAATACAAAAGCATCATCATGGCCCTCAAATATTATTTAGTTCTATACAATCACTCATCCACCCTCTTCTATTTTTGACCATCTTGAGCCTGTAGCTCTGGAGCCACTACTTGAGTTGGTTGCCTTCATGAGGGTTACATCATGCTGTCTCAATGTACAGTAGTTCCTCCAAGGTTACTGAAAGAGGCTGGGTATCATACCTAAGACTTTTAAACAGTCCATTGTTAAGCCATTCCAAACCTAAGACAAAAAAAAAAAAAAAAAAAACATTACCTTGGAGAGCTTTTTAACTATAGACGAATTTTTCATTTGTCCTTCCTATCCATTTTTTTTTTTAAACGTTGTTTTTCTTTAGCTACAAGAGCATTTAAATAACAATCAGATCTATGACAAATTTCAGTCTGATTTCAGGTCTCAATATAGCACTAAATCAGCTTTAATGAAGTTTCCGAATGACATTTTGTTATCATTAGACTTAAATCATCCTGTCATACTAACCCTCCTCGATCTCAGCTGCTTTTGACACTGTTGATCATGAGATTTTAATTACAGTAGTAGGTCCAGCGTTTAACTTGTTTACATCATCTCTTTGTAACCAAAGTTTTGCTGTTGAGTGGGAAGGTACTGTGTCACTCCTGATCTCCCTGTCATGCGGCGTACCACAGGCTTAATGCTCGGGCCTGTTTCATTTCCAATTTATCTTTTTTACCTTTAGGTACTCAACCTGTTTTACCAAGTTCACCCTGTTCTTCCACTGTTATGTGGATGATGTGCAATTGTACCTGCTCATAAGCCCTGACTCATCAAACCCACTACAGCCTCTATCACACTGTTTACAGGAAGTTAAGGCTTGGCTTTCAATTTTCCATTTTGAAATGAAAATCTGATTTGATTTGATTTGATTTGATTTGATTCGGTAGTGAAGATGGGCTGGATTTCTCTTTCCTGGGTCAGATGGGGCTGCCTTCTTCCATGAAGACAGAAGTTAGGAAATTAGGAGTTATTTTAGGGACAAGGATTTTAGGGTTGATAAACATATAAATGCGACAGTAAGAGCTAGCTTTTTCCCACTCCACCTGCTGAGTAAAGTGAAACCTTTTCTCCGTTGTGTTAATTTGGAGACCACCATTCAGTTCAAGTTTTAGACTACTGCAATGCATTCCTCACAGGCATCAGTCAGTTCAAAGACTGCAATTTGTTCAGAACGATGCTGCAGGCGTACTCACGAACACCCCTAAGCTAAACGCATTACCCTAGTTTTTTTGTAAACTACACTGGCTTCCGGTTCATTTTAGAATGATATTGTTTGTTTTTAAATCTCTTCATGGTTTAGCACCAGGTATTTAACTGAACTTATTCAACCACGTATACTCTATTTTATTTGCTTTTATTCAGGTTTTTTTTTTTTTTTTCACAACATTTTTTTCATTAATGTTGTAAAGCACTTAGGTCAACAATGTGGTTGTTATTTAATATGCTATACAAATAAATTTAACTTCACATGGAAAAAGGTCATGTGGTCTGATGAGTCCAGACTGACCCTATTCCAGCAATTTGTGCAAGATGGAAAGCGATGCACCCATCATGCATAGGGGTCATTTTACAAGTCTCTAAATGGCAGAGTTATAATCTGGGGTTGCTTCAGTTGCTCAGGTCTAGACTCATCTAAGGTATGTGGCAATAAAATAAAGTCAGCCGATGACCTGAATGTACTGAATGACCCAGGTTATCACATCAATTTTTCTTCTATGATGGCACAGACATCTTCCAGACCTCAAAGTGTGAAAGAGTGGTTCTGGGACTTTTTTTTTTCTTTCTGCCCATGCAGTGTATAACAAGTGAAACAAAACAAAAATCAAATTTCAACCTGTCTATAAATAGGCACAGGTGCTGATTGTAGTGTATCATGGATGACATCATCATTGCATACATGCATCATGCACTAACTAGACTGTACACCTCAATAATAAGGTCATTATAAAGAAATACTTCATGTGCTGAACTGCAAAAAGAACATAGTCAAAGTCTCACCACTGAGAGCTTTAGGTATGTGTGTTGTACATGTATTCTAGATCTCATAGTAGTTTAGTCAATTATGTAATCCGTGAACTATTCTCACTTTTTGGTGTGTGCAATATTGAACATTTCCCCATTTGCCTGAGTGTCTTCTCAAGTGCACTCAAGCGAGTTGCGAAGAAATCCAATTCAATACTGTTGTCAGGGTTGTAATGGTAATAAAGCAAGTGTTTTTTTTTTTTTTTTTCTTCATGTAATACAGAATCAAGGTGAGGGACTGCAAGAAAATAGAAAACATAACAAATCCCCTCAGCCTCATGAGGGTTATATTTGATCAAAAGTCAATGTTAACCCTACAAGACTAAAGCCCTTGTACAAATGCAGGTTTTGTTAGCGATCACAAAATCCCTTGGAGACTGCAATTATATTATATATATATATTTATTATTATTATTTATTTATTATTATTATTATAGTCACTGTAGCAATATATCACACAGATTATAGAGTCACCTTGAACCTCCAGGGTCGAGTGTTCGATTCCTGCCTTGGGTCTGTGTGCATGGAGTTTGCATGTTCTCCCTGTGCTTGGTGGGTTTCCTCCGAGTGCTCCGGTTTCCTCCAACATTCAATAGACATGCAGATTAGGGTTGTTTGCCATTCCCAAATATCCATTAGCATTATATAGGTGGGATTTCCTACAAAATTTTTTATTACTATATTGTCTTTTAACTTTGATTAACTTTTTGATTTGCACTACAGTTTCTAACCTTCCCTTATACTAAACACTAAATATATGTGAGTGTCTGTTTGTGCATTGTGATATGTACCATCCAGGGAACTCCAAGTCTCCTGGAATAATGGCAAAGCGGTATAGACAATTAAATGAGGGTCAAAGTTGCAATATTTTAGTTTTTTTTAATAAATTTATTTATTTTTGTGTGAATTTTCTGAGTAGCCCATTCAGGTTATAGAAAAAACGTAAATAAATAAATAAATAAATAAAAAACATCAAGACCACCATCTAGATGTGCAAATACTAGAATATTCATTGAAAAATAAGGGATAGAAAATGTTGTTCACTTTTTTGGTTTGCTGTCAGGTGCAATGAAATGCTTTTTAAACAATACACAATATTGTAATATTTATTCGAAAATTAGCATTTTAATTTGACAGAATTAAACATAAGACTTGTATACCATCATATATATATATATATATATATATATATATATATATATATATATTTGGTGTTTAATATAACGGAAGGTTAGAACCTCTAATGCAAATCTTGTAAGTTAAAAGAAAATAATATAATAAATAATTAGTGGTTATCACTGCCCACCCGCACCGCCAGGTTCTGGGTTCGATTCACACCTCGGGGTGTGTGTGTGTGTGTGTGCTCTTCAATGGGTTGCCACCCCGTCCAGGGTGTACTCTGCCTCATACCCTATGTCTCCTTTAATAGGCTCCAGGCCCGTGTGATAAAGCGGTATAGACAATACCTATGCTATGTCACAATAAAGTATGCTGGATAAAGCGGTATAGACAATCAATGAGTGAGTAATAATTGTTCTGTAGGGTTATTCGCTTTTTACATACTGTCTGCTTTTTTTTTTTTTTTTTTTTTTTTTGGTAATGCTTTATGCAATTTATGAGTAAAGATTTACTGTTGACCTTCTGTCTAAACCTTGGACAAACATCTGATGCACATGTCCTGTTGAACTGCATGTAATCTCAGGTTTGATTTTACTGGACATGCATTATGTTTCAGGTCACTTTAAAACTAGGTTTTTCAAAAAAACAAAATTGCTTCATTGTCTAATTTTAAAGATGTTTTCAATTTCCATCAACATTCTAAAATTTCAGTAATGTTCCAATAAATTACAGACATTTTTAAAAAATTCAGCTTTTGCATAACCTAAGGCAAAAACAAGTAACTGGTAAAAATGTAGTTGCTGGGTTTCATTTAGTTGAAGTTAACCCACAATTAAATTTAATCTTTGGCATTCACAATTTCCCCCTTCTGGTTGACTTGTGCAGATTATTATGAACACGCAGTTGTGAAACTGTAGCTTGTGGAATTTCTTTCTGAAAGGCTTACAAATAAAAAATACAAGAAATTCATGAAATTCTTTGCAATAATACAAACTTTCCCGGGCTTTAATGAATACTTTCTCCACTCTGGTAGTTTAAAAAAAAAAAAAAAAAAAGAGCCAGGAACTTTGCTGTCCACATCACAACAACTTTAAGCAAAGCCACCTCTCTTTAAACCGCTTGCCTGCTTGTCTATTCGTAAACACAAGCACGCCTCAAAGCCCACACATGGTAAATTATGACTGGCTTAAATTCACTCAGCTGCTTGCAAACACATTTGCTCGAAAAAATGAAAAACACGAGCAGAAGAGTGCGAGAATTACAAAGAGCGAGTCATTACGATGCAGGAGCCGTAGGAAACCAATCAAACATTGTAGTCTCCAGCTTTTTTTTTCAAAGATTAAAACTGAGACTGCTCCAACTTCTTGTATTCCTACTGAACACACAATCGGCATTTGGCCTTTTGTTTACTTTCCATAGCCTTTGCGGGTTTTAATGACCACAGTCGTTCTGCACTTTGTTAAAGCACTCAGGGGAAAGTCCTTTGATATGACTACCTTCAAGTGGGCAGTGGGTTCACATGCTAAAACTGAAGCCCTTGACTGCACTTGTTAGGCTCAGAAAACTTCCAAAATTTGCTTTGATACTCCATCCAAGTATTCACAGTTGAGTTAATGTGAAAATTATGGAGGATAAGCATCAGCTAGTCACTTAGACAGCTCGGTGGGATTTCCTATCGGAGAGTGAAGTTCGAGGCATGTTTCATTCATTATTAACACTCATTTAAAGTCTCGCTTTTTATAGGTCACAGCACCATAATCAGAGACATTCTTTTCCTGTCTAAAATCCTTACGCATAGTAGGTAAGTGCTTAGCTTATGTTTCAAATCCTTCATCTTCAAGCTAATCAATACATTTACAGTATTTATCTTATTAGGCGGTCTTGATCTTGTTTCTAACTTTTGACTGCGTCCTACACTCCCCATTGCAACACTTATGTATACAGTATGGGCATCAGGTTAAGGGCCTTGCTGAAGGGCCCAACAGAAGCAGTGGAGGCTGGGCTTGAACCTCCAACTCACCAACCTCAACTGGCTGACTCACCCCTCTCCCAATCAATACTTTCTTCATTCTTTAGTAATTCAGGCGTACAGTACAATGTTAAATGAAAAAGCACACGAAATTAACTCGACACATCCGGGGCAAACATGATGATTTTAGAATTGTGAAGTGGCTTTGGAGATTTGTGTGCTTGTTAAAATAAAATGGAAAACAAATATGGTCCATCAAGTGCCAGTGTCCATAAGCTGCTGAATCACGAAGGTCAAAGGCATACTGTTAAAGTAAACCCAAGCCATAGTCTCATCGTCATCTGTACCGATTCATCCTGTATACAGGGTCGCGAACCCTGAAGGTGCACAGCGGCAATTCTAACCCCCAAGCTATAGTGATAAACACAATTAAAGCTACTGTACATACTGTATACAGCAATATACTGGCAAATACACTAGATTCATATGCAAGGTATTGGTTTTTTTTAGAATGTGTATTCTCATTCATTTATCATTGTGATTAGTCTTTTTTTTTCTATACTTAAATTGTATTTTGCTTTTATGTTGATTTATATTGTTTTTGACAGCAAGGGGAAAAATGAGGGTTAGGGCTAGGCTAACCCTGGATTTGTTTTGTTCAGGGGTTAAAATGATTGTGTTTGGATATTAAATACAATGGTGGTGGTCTAGATTCTATTTAAAAAAAAATTAAAAATCTCAGTAGTACGAGTAAATGAAGATGATAATGATAATGACATCGATAATAACAAAAATGGAAGAAAAAAACCCGCCAGAAACTCAATCCAATTTTAATTCAATTGTATTTATATAGCACATTTAATAATTGTCATTTTTCGCAAAGTAGCTTTACAGAATAAAAATAAATAAAATTCGTGAGAAATTTGTGAGAAAATATTTCATAAAACCAGAATCATCAGACTATTCAATCGCCCCTGATGAGCAAGGCATGGGTGACTTACGTCTGTGAGTAACCTGATTCTGTACTGTACCTATGGAACTTTCCCTCGCAAATGATATAATTGTTGCGCTTTAAGTCTGCAACTTAGGTTAATAGAGAGTAAAATGAGCGCATCAGCAAAGATCTCTAGTCTTAGTCTGTAAATCAGTCACACAGACACCAATTCTTCTGTGAACATCCCCTGTGAGTATAATAAATGCCACCAGAAGGCCAAACCTACTTTGACATATATCTACTTAGACCACGCAGTGTGACAGACTTGATGCAGTGTTTTGTGCCGGGTGTTTCCCAAGGTCTGTTCCTGTTCCTGTGACTTGGAGCTGTAATAACACACAATGAGCTAGTGCCTTGTAAAGAGGACTTGTATAAAGTTAGACGTTGTGGAAGCCACCAGGCCTTGGTCATGATGAAGTAGGCAACTGCATGAGCTGGCTTCCTGTTGGAGTATAGCAAGGAAACCAAGTTTTATTGATCCACTGGGAGCATGCTATTGAGTTGTTCTCACTTTCATGTCAAAGTGAGGCTCATGGTGCTGATGAAACATTGAAAAAACAGACAAAATAAACAAACAGATCGATATCTACAAGTGTTAAAAATACCAAAATTCTCAAGTAAAAATTCAGTTGCACATCAAAATAAATAGGGTACAGCTTGGAATTCTTCCCTCACCTTTACGTAAAAAAGGTATTAAATTGACTTAATGTATGAAAGTGAAACATCCTCAGGAAAAAAGAAACCGACTATAGTTACTGACGGAACATTGGCTAAGACAAACTACTGTACCGTCAGCTTTATTGCTAATCTCTTAAATGCTAGCTAGTATGCTATCATACAAGCTACTGTGGCTAGTTTGATTGCTAATAGCGTCGCTAGCTGTCACAATGCAAATATAAAGTGTTTGTGTAACTACTGTATATCTATCTATGTTCAAACAAGGTTTTGGCTTTACAAATAAATGATTTATAGAGAATGATTTATAAATATTTCAAAATGAAGCAGGAAGTCAAGATATTTCTTTTGAAATATCATCAAAATAGCTGTTGATAATATATAAATGGCAAGGAATATGTCATGCCTTTTTTTTTTTTTTTTTTTTTTTACTTTAAAGTACCGTTAGGTCCTGGAGAATGAATGACACGCATACATGCAGCTACAAATATACTTTGTAATATCTGGTATCTCCCACTTCTTGGTCGTAACCCTTGAAACACACACACGCACACACACACACCTTATCTAAATTCTTTAAGGGCTATCAGTGTGTCATGTGCGCTGGGGGGTTCCAGGTCAGTTCAACCTTCCATCACTTGCTAAATGTCATTTTCACATTCCTAAACTGCTTTGAGGTGGAGTTAAAGTCCACTTTGTGTTCCTTTAATAACATGTCCATGTGCTGACCTTCTATTATGACATGGCACAGTCCCTGGAGTCAGTGAGGGGGGAGGGGGGGGGGCTAGGGGGTGGGTGCCTATGATGAAATTTTAATGTCAGGGCGTCCCATGTGACTGTTCTTCTTTAAGCCACTGTTTAAGTACTGCTGTATTATTGCTTTCATGAAGACATGCAAATGAGACTACTTGATAATTCAATCATTATTTCATGCGAAAACATGATGCCAGACAAATGATATGAGTATCCCTCTGACATGTCTATGTAAAGTAAGGGTAAAGACAAGGGTACGGACATTTTTCATTTTTCACAAGAACCCATGTGGTTGCCTTGGTAGCTGTATGGTTATCACTGTGGTCTTGCACCTCCATTATCGAGGATTCAATTCCTGCCTTGGGTCTCCATGTGTTCGTGGTCTGTGCATGGTGGGATTTCGTTAGGTACTCCAGTTTCTACCCATAGTCCAGTGACATCCCACAACCCTGTGCAAGATAAGCGGTACAAAACATGGAAAAAAAAAAGGGGCTGTGTCACTGCAGTAAAACGTACAATACCATATGCCTAACTACATCATACCTTCAAATATAACCATTAAAGCACTCAGCAACCCTAGTATTTTTGCATATTAACTATTTATCATGCTAGAAACTTCAGTTTTTAATTACATGGCATGAAAATCCCCAACACTTACTCAAAATTGTTTAACCCGTCTAAAGTATATAGAATATGCCACAAGGCATGTCTTTAACAGGAAATTGTCTTCATCCTGTCACGAGCAACCGAGGGATGAACAGAAAAGCCTTAGCAGTTAGCCCGTGTAGCGTGGATGGTAAACCCAAACGCGGAAGCAGCGCGAGTAGGCAGGATAACCACGCGATTAGTTTCAGAACTCTCTTACACAAAGAGCAAGGATCTACACAAATAAACCCGCGTTCTAGCAACACACACTCAATCAAAGAAGCGACCAGAATTGGTGAGTACTCACAGAATAGTCGGCGAGGCGTCAGACAAGGCATGGGCGAACTCAATGACTGAGCAATGTGAAGCGCCATTTTGTCTCCTTTTATGCTTCCTGAAAACCCGACCGTATTACTCCCGGGTCCTAGTGCCGGTCGTGTTACGAGTGTGCATGACAGTACCCCCCTGTCCAGGACCGACTCTCGACGGTCCTGGGGTGGAGGATACCCGACGACGGTAGTCCCGGATGAGTTCGGGGTCTAGGACGAACCGAGTCGGAATCCAAGATCGTTCCTCGGGACCGTAACCTTCCCAATCCACCAGGTACTGGAGCCCTCTGCCCCGAGGACGTGAGTCAAGGATCCGGCGAACGGTGTAGGCGGGACCACCCTCAATGATACGGGGAGGAGGAGCAGGGTGGGGGGGGTTGGAACCATTGGTGAAGGGTTTGAGCTGGGAGGTGTGGAATACCGGATGGATCCGGAGCGCCGCAGGCAGCTGGAGCCAGTAGGTGACAGGATTGATACGGAGGGTGATGCGGTATGGACCAATGAACCTGGGTGATAGCTTCTTGGATTCTGTATGGAGGTGCAGGTTTTTCGTAGACAGCCATACTTTGTCACCATTGTACAACCGTCCCGGAGGGTGTCGACGGCGATGTTGCGTGGTGTAGCGGTGGTTGGCACGGTGAATGGCAGTGTTGGCTTGACTCCATAGCCGTCGACACCTTCGGACCAACTGTCGGGCCGACGGTACATCAACCTCCGGTTCTTGGTGTTCGAACATTGGAGGCTGGAAACCGTGGCATATCTCAAAAGGGCTTAGGTTGGTAGCAGAGGAGATGTGGAGATTATGTGAAAGTTCCGCCCAAATGAGATAGCGGGCCCAGGAGCGCTGACGATCGGCGACGAAGCACCTCAGGTAGCGCTCCAGTTGTTGGTTGGTCCGTTCCGTCTGACCATTGGTTTGAGGATGGTATCCAGATGACAAACTGCAGGTGGAATTGATCAGACGGCAGAAGGCCTTCCAGAACCGTGCCGTGAACTGAGGCCCCCTGTCCGAGACGATGTCCTTGGGGAACCCATGCAGACGGACTACGTGTTCTAAAATCAGCTCGGCTGTCCTTTTAGCTGACGGGAGTCCGGGGAGGGCTACCAGATGCACAGCTTTGGAGAACCGATCTACGATGGTCAGAATGGTGTTTTTTCCCTCGGCGGCCGGCAGGCCCGTGATGAAGTCAAGGGCAATGTGCGTCCAGGGCCGACGGGGGACGGGGAGTGGTTGGAGCTCCCCGGCTGTTGGTTGGTTGGTGTTCTTTGCCCTGGCGCACACTGGGCACGCCTGGACGAACTCTTTGATGTTCTTTGTCATTGTGGGCCACCAAAAGGCACGCTGTATAAATGTTTGGGTGCGCCCCACGCCCGGGTGGCCGGAGAACGGAGTGGAGTGGCCCCATTGGAGGACCTCGCTTCTTAGGGCATGGGGGACATAGAGTCGTCCAGGTGGCACACCTGCCGGTTCGGTCTCCGTGGCCTGTGCCTGGCGGACCCTCGTCTCCAAATCCCAACAGAGTGGTGCGATGATTTTGGATGGTGGGAGAACAGGCGCGGGGTCCCCCCGGGGGCCGTCTTCCTCATGTTGTCGGGAGAGGGCATCGGCCTTGGTGTTCTTCGACCCCGGACGGTAAGACAGATGGAAATTATATTGTTCAAAGAACAGTGCCCACCGCGCCTGTCTTGGATTGAGCTGTTTCAAACTCCGGATAGGGATTAGATTTTGGTGATCGGTCCAGATGATGAATGGTTCTCCGGCGCCCTGGAGCCAGTGTCGCCATTCCTCCAAAGCCCACTTTATGGCCAGCAGCTCGCGGTCCCCTACTCCGTATCGCTGCTGAGTGGGATCAAATTTTTTGGAGAAGAAGCTACAAGGGTGTAGCTTCTGATCTGGACCTCGCTGGGAGAGAACCGCACCGGCGCCCACGTCCGAAGCGTCCACCTCCACAACGAACGGTTTGGTGGCGTCGGGGTGAAGGAGAATCGAAGCAGTGGTGAATCGGTGGCAGAGTTCATGAAATGCAGAGATGGCAGCAGAGTTAAGGTGAAAGTGATGTGAAGATGGTCGGGTCAGGGCGGTTAAGGGAGCTGCAACTGTACTGTAGTCCCGGATAAAGCGACGATAGAAATTCGCAAACCAGAGAAACCTTTGAAGTTGCTTAAGTGTCTTGGGTAGGGGCCAATGACGCACAACTTCCAGCTTCTGCGGGTCCATGGCCACACCCTGGGGCGAGATGACAAAACCCAGGAACGTGGTAGAGCGCTTGTGAAAAGCGCACTTCTCCAACTTACAGTACAATTGATGGGCGAGCAATCTCTTAAGTACCGCTCTGACATGCTGGATGTGTTCGTTGACGGAGCGGGAGAAGATGAGAATATCGTCCAGGTAGACGAAGACCCATCTACCTAGCATGTCTCTCAGGACGTCGTTAATGAACTGTTGAAAAACTGCAGGTGCATTGCAAAGTCCAAATGGAATGACCAGGCTCTCATAATGTCGAGTAGGTGTGATGAAGGCCGTCTTCCACTCATCACCCTCTCTGATTCGCACCAAGTTGTAGGCGCTCCGGAGGTCCAACTTTGTGAAAATGGTGGCACCAGAGAGGGCGTCCAGGGCAGAGTTGGGAAGAGGCAGAGGATGACGATTCTTGACTGTGATGTTGTTAAGCCCCCGATAGTCAACACAGGGGCGTAAATCACCATCCCCCTTCTTCACAAAAAAGACCCCCGCGGCGGCAGGCGAAGAGGAGGGCCGGATGGTACCTTGGCGGAGGGCATTGGAAACATATTCCTCCATCGCCTGCATCTCGGTGGTGGAGAGTGAGTAGAGATGGCCGCGAGGAGGGATGGAACCAGGCTGAAGGTCGATCGCCAGGTCGTAAGGGGGATGAGGAGGCAGGTGGGTGGCGCGTCGCTTACAGAATACTTCAGCCAGGTCCCGATAGGTGGCCGGGATGGCGTTGGTGTCGACATCGGGGGCCTCGGACTCCCTAGAACACGTCCCAGCCGGAGCCTGTAGGCAAAGCTCGGTACAAGCCGGCCCCCATTGAAGGATCCGATTCTGTGTCCAGGAGATGAGCGGTTCGTGCTGAAGGAGCCAAGGATGTCCAAGGATGATGGGAGGGGAGGAAATGGAGGTGAGGTAGAATCGGATCTGCTCCTGATGTTTGTTGATTGTGACGGTGATCGGTTGGGTCTGGGAGGTGATGGGACTGGAGGAGAGGGGCCGACCATCTACAGAGGTGATTCGAACCGGCTGGGATAACGCCTCGATTTCCACCCCCAGTTCCTTGGCGTAAGAAGAGTCAATGAAGTTACCTGCAGCACCAGAATCGATGAACGCGGTACTTCTGACCCGTGTGTGGCCAAACTGGAGGTGTACCTGAACCATGAGGCGAGAGACGCTGGGTGTGGTGGCAGAGAGATGGAGGGAGCCCGGTGAACTGTTCCCAGGGTTCACCGGGCCTGGCCGTTTCCCGGGCGAATAGGGCATATGGCTCTATGATGCGGCGCCGACCCACAATAGGCGCAGAGTCCCTCCCTGAAGCGTCGTTCTTGTTCTGCAGCGTTCAAGGAGGCGCGTCCTAATTGCATGGGTTCCCTGGCTCCTGTGTCAACCACGGCGGGAGGTGGAGATCCGACGGGTGCCATGGCGGTGGTGTTGAAAGCTGGTGGTCGGGTCGTGGAGTGAGAGAAATATGGCGTGATGGGTGGCAGGGTCCGGGGGGCTGGCCTCGGACGGGAGAGCAGGCGCTGGTCAATCCAGAGGGCGAGTTGGATTAGTCCCTCCAGCGTGGTCGGAAGCTCCCGTCCGGCGAGTTCATCTTTAATACATGAAGCCAGTCCCTCGTAGTAGGCCGTCCGGAGGGCGGCGTCTCCCCAGGTGGTCTGTACGGCGAGAGTGCGAAAATCCGCTGTGTATCAGCTCACGGACGACCCTCCCTGCCGCAGATTATACAATTTCATGTCGGTCTCCACCTCAGCAGCAGGATGTTCGAATGTGAGCTTTAGTTGACGGGTGAATTCTCCATATGAATAAGCAGTATCTGAATCTGATCGGAGAACCGCCGTGGCCCACTCAGCTGCCTGCCCGGATAGCAACGAGACGAGAAGCGCAACGCGCAGTTGGTCTGTGGAGTATCTGGTGGAATTGAACTCAAACACAAGATCCAACGCGGTTAGATAAACACTGCATTTCCCATCTGTGCCATCCCACTTATCCGGTAGAGCTATAAACACATCAGAAGGGGGGGGGGGGACGGCGCCGCAGCCACTGCGACGGGCGGGGCAACAGCCGACTGAGCAGCCACCCCACGGAGGATCGCGTTCTCCTGCCGTAGCTCCGCCACCTCGCGGCGCAAGGCCGCAACGTCTTGGAGGTCCTTTTGGAGAGACACGACTTCACCACGGAGCTTATTGATCAGTTCGGCATGCTGGTCAACCACATCACAGAGGTGAGCAAACTCCGCTGGGTTTACTGCTTGAGGCTCAGTCATTCTGTCACGAGCAACCGAGGGATGAACAGAAAAGCCTTAGCAGTTAGCCCGTGTAGCGTGGATGGTAAACCCAAACGCGGAAGCAGCGCGAGTAGGCAGGATAACCACGCGATTAGTTTCAGAACTCTCTTACACAAAGAGCAAGGATCTACACAAATAAACCCGCGTTCTAGCAACACACACTCAATCAAAGAAGCGACCAGAATTGGTGAGTACTCACAGAATAGTCGGCGAGGCGTCAGACAAGGCATGGGCGAACTCAATGACTGAGCAATGTGAAGCGCCATTTTGTCTCCTTTTATGCTTCCTGAAAACCCGACCGTATTACTCCCGGGTCCTAGTGCCGGTCGTGTTACGAGTGTGCATGACACATCCAAATTATCATGTGAAAAAGAAAAGACGTTATTGCATACTTTTAACCATTCAAAAGTACAACTTAATTAGCAAAGGTTTCAATTTAAACAATTAAAAAATATATATTTTAAGTAAACTAAAGGAAAGTAAGATCTAAATTCCATAATGCAAGTCGATTTTTTTTTAATAATTACAAATTGTTGAAATCATAATAATCAACATGTGTATGTTTATTAGGGGCTTAGTACAGAATTCTAGGCCCTGTACCTATAGTAAACAGCCCAATTATCTCTCACTGTTCAGGATTTTAGGGCCCCTCCCAGCATTGGGGTCCTGGGTAATCTGACCCACTTTCCTCCACTATGATGCAATGATGCTGGTACTGCATAAGCAAAATGTAAAAAAATAATAATAATAATAATAATTTTTGCAGAAATATTTGTGTCGCATTTTACAAGAGCTAATATCAAGGCAAAAATAAATAAATAAATAAATAGATAGATAGTCTGTTATGGACTTGATATGCTTGGCTGCTGAGTCCGGCATGGGCAGGTGGGTTACCACAGGTGGCACTGGGATTGACCATGCCCATGTGCCAGCACTCTGACAGAAGGTCTCCTTATTAGGGGAAATGGGCAGGACAGATGGGAGGAATCTTTCTCTGGAGTCATCTGGAGCAAGTACATCGACATCCAGCTCAAAGAAAGATCACCTGTGAGGGCGTTTTTACCTCCAACTGCTTAGCAGGAGATGCCTCATATGTCTAAAGTAGCAGGTAGATTTCATAGCAATTATAACTGAAAAATGTATTTTAAAAGACCTAATATTTTATATCTTCATACCAGGCGTGAGGAAAAGACACACAAAAGCCCTTGCCATGATCGGGGATCCTGCTGGTAGCAGGTGTGCATGCACAGATGGGAACATAAATAAGGCATGGAGGGAGTTAAACAAGGGTTTTCAACATTTTTTTAATTAAAATCTTGGTTGAAATTACTTACAGATTTAAAATAGCTGTTTTTTTTTATTATAAATACTTTTTATAGTATTTGCAAGCACACACACACACACACACACACACACACACACACACACGCACACACACACACACACACACACACACACATACACATATAATAAAGAATACTGTAACTATGACAAAATCTCTATCTAAAATTCTCTTATTTTTCAAATCCAACACCATTTGTTACAGGATATTTGATACATTTTCTCTGATCTTATTTTGTTGTTATTTGTTAATAAGATTAGTGCAATCTAGTAAATATATGTATTTTGTACTTTGTGTCTAAAATAAAGTCACACGCTAATTCTTCATTGGACCACCTTTAGCTCTTCTCCATCACAAAGACTTTCAGTAGTGTAATGGTCACAAAGGTGGGGTTTCCTGGAAGGGGGCCATTCCATCACAGGGCACACACATACACACACACACACACACACAACACACACACACACACACACACACACACAAACTCATTCACATACTACAGGCAATTTAGGAACACCAATTAGCCTAATCCACACGTCTTTGGACTGCGAGAGTATGCGGAGGAAACCCACCAATCACCAGGAGAACATGTAAACTCAGCGTTGCTCCAAAGTCCAACCATTGTTTTTCTTTTCCTGATTAGTCTTGAAAACAAGTGAATTTCTTATGGCCACACAGCTGTCCCAATACTGTGAGTTATTATCACATTGTGTGTGTGTGGAAATTTTCACATTCTTCACTAATAAATAGAGCTTCAGATTTCTATTATCCGTTTTTTCCTACATTGAAACTTTACTAAGTGTTTAAGTGACCTCCAGTCACACTTTATTTATTTATATTATATATATATATATATATATATATATATATATATATATATATATATATATACATATATATGTATATAAAGGTTGCTCCTTCTGACATGAAAGTTTGAGAAATAAGAAGTTAGTCAATTCAATAATTAGGGTTAAAAGAGTAGTTTCCAGCTAAACCATATTAATCTTCCAATTATTAATATCCAATAATCCAGTCGCTGCCTTTGAAGTTTTTGTTTATTTATTTATTTATTTGGCCAGGCAGTATATGTGTGTGTGTGAAGAAATCTTTGTTTTATGGAAATGCTGTGTTGCGTACTGTACACATCATCAATATATGTCTGATTCTGGCTTAGAATCATTCTGAAGATTCTCTACAGCCTGATTCATTATGGAATATTATGAATATTATGAATGAGATATCATGCATCAGCGGCATATTCACAAGCCTCAGGAGATAAAATGGAGTCATGCGGTTTGAATATGGCGGAAGAGACATAACTTGTTTACTTTTTGACATTTTGGTTTTATTCTACTGACTTAAGAAAAAAATTCTACTGCTAAAAAAAAATCTATCTGCTGCTATTCACTATTCAGTATTGGATCAAGAGAGAGAGAGAGAGAGAGAGAGAGAGAGAGTTATAGGAAAAGAAATCAGTGGTATAGTAAATGATTTAGAAGCATCGTTGTGATTTAGATCTGAGGGAGCGATTGAGTGAAAAAGAGAGATGGTCTATGAGGATGAGTAGCTGTGTTGCACACAATGAGATGTGTTTAAGTGATATATGAGGAGAGAGAGAGAGGAATCACAGGTGTCACTGCGTATTCCACAGCACTCAGATAAACACAATATAAGATGACTCTTTCAGCATTTTCTCTGTAATGGTCCAGGGTTTGCTTTTTTTTTTTATTATTTGATGTGGTGAGAAGGAACATCAATGTCTAGTGTGAAGAATAGTTCTGATTAGAAGTGTGGAATTATGGGGTTTGGTCCAGCAGACAGCACGTGTCCTCTCAATGACCTGCTTCATTTTGTTCCCCCACAAAAAGCATGCTATAACAAACAGCACAATAACCTCAGCTCAAGCCCGTAATTATTCCTGCTGTGAATGCTAAACATTTGGCTCCTCACTATGCATGCCTACTGGTGACGCCAGAAGCCCATGCCACTTTTAACTATTTATTTATTTATTTATTCAGTTATTTATCTATTTTCCCGTCCCTTGAGCGAGGACCTGTCAGAATTTCCATTAAGCCAAATTGTCTTAAATTATGATCATTTGCGATAAGCGTCGACTAAATTTACTGTGGACGGATTAAAAAGAGATGCGAAATTGCCATCATTTTCTGGAGACGTGAACCCGTGGCTTTGCTCGTTGGTTCGATATTAAGGAATAGATGAGCGTGAGAGCATCAATCCGGAGAGACATCTCGCTCGAGAGATGAACAAAGTGCTGAAGGATTCTTACAAGCCCGAACCTAATGCGCCTTTCTGAGAATATACACGGCGTGTATTCATGTCATTAGGGATGCTCGTCTTTAAATTAGTCCCGCAGCAAGCTTTGACACAAAAGAAAGTTCTCTGATAATTACAACTATAATCATACGATGTAGCAAAATCCACCTAAACAAAATAGTTTCCTATTACATTCTATGATTTGGCCCTAGCAGAAATCCTTAAAATACTTGAATACTTAAATACTTGGCTTCTCTCTTCACTCCTGACCTGCATTTTTATGTTTAATGTGGCTGTATTGGCTATAGAGAGACAGATGGCTTCAATCAACGTAAAGCCATGTAATTGGACACATCATTGACAGTCTTCTAAATTACCTGGTGCAATGTCCCTTGGACATATCCAGTTGCCATGGTTCTCAAAGTGCTGTCTAGTGATCCGGGAATCATAGTAATGGGGTCAGCAATTTATTTCCCCTTATTTTCTCACCAGATTGGTCACTTGTCTATTACCTTACACAACAATTCCATCCATCCATCAACGAACATCTGTAGTCTAAGTAGGGACCATGGAGGCCAGTGATAACCACTGTATTTATTCGCATTTTTACAAATTTCCAAAATAGGAACTCCAGTCAACATTCACACACTACGTGTAATTTGGAAACGCCAAATCTAGCCTAACCTGCATACCTTTGGACTGTGGGAGGAAACTGCAGTATGTGGAGGAAACCCACCAAGCACAGGGAGAACATGCAAACATGCGCATACAGATGGTGGGAATCGAACCCGGACCCTGAAAGTGCAATGAGACGCGACTAAGCCACTGAGCCACTTATACAAGTCGTTAAAAAAATATCTGTAACCGTCCTCTTCCAAATGCCATCACCAGTCACTTGGGCACCAATTCAGCTGCATGTTAAGGCAAATAGCTAATCAGCCAGTCATATGGAAGCAACTCGTTTTAGGCATGTAGACATGGCCAAGATGAGCTGCTGAAGTTCAAACCAAGCAACAGAATGATGAATAAAGGTGACCTAAGTGACTTTTAATATACTGGAGCATGAGTGTTGGTACCAGACAGTCTAGGCATTTCCAAAAATTCCTTTTCATGAGCTGTGGTTTGCTGAGAATGGTCTGAAAAAGAGAAAATATCCAGTGAAGGGCAGTTGTCTGGAAAATGATGCCAGACGTCAGAGAAGATTGGCCAGACAGGTTTGAGCTGATAGAACGGCAATACTAAGTAACAAGTACCATCACATGACAACTGAGGTACTGTACTGTATGCTGAAAAGCGTCTCTGAATGCACAACACATCAAACCCTGAATTGGCTTGAACCTTGATTTGGATAGCAGAGACATCATCAGAATCTGAACTCATAATCTCTCTGTGATGGCATATTCAATCTGCACCACCTTCTTTTTCTTTCAGTTTTTTTTGGGGGGGGAAATGACAACCCACCAACATTAAACATCAACCCCAGGTAATGACCATGATGCTATTGATTACGTAGATCATTAAAATCAATAGGTTTAAAAATGTATGTGTAATAAAAAGATTGCTTGCTGCGAAAGGAAGTATGTCATACAAGTCTTATTAGATATAATGCACATTTCCCTGACTTCACAACAAAATTTGGGAAGTCCTTTCGAAGTCTGTAAAATGAGCCCAAATCAATGCATTATTGCATGAGGTACAGGCTTAATGCAATGTAATGCATTCCATTTTTTAACAGAAAACTAACCCAGGCATTAGATTAATTTGGTTTTCACTGGCTACTTTGTAAGACATAAAGAGTGAGCAGGCATAATTTTATACCTGGATGGTTACTGTTATCTTCGCGTCTGCTGTTTGGAATAAGTAAATAGCTACACTGCGGCTCTCCTGGTGCTGCACTTCAGCATTTACAGCTCGTCACCCATTTTTCAAATGTTACATGAATGAGAAGTTCCATGTCATGAGTCAAAGGGTAGGCTACGGTGATTACTTACTCGCAATGAAATCTTTATAATAAAGTTTGAATCATAAAGTTTAAAGCGACTTCTTTCAGAAGATTCTAATTGGTCAAAAGGTTCATCCACCACTCGTCTGTCTCTCACACCTCTTTCATGAACGCCGCTCCCCCCCTTCATCACTTTCCCGGAACATCCGCATTAATTTCACCAAACTTCATGTTCTTTCCACTAACCACAAGCCATAGTTGCAAATGAGGCCCGTCCCGAGTAAACAAGAGGTCACTTTGTGAAGGTGATGGCTAATTGGGACGATTTATCACCACACACACCGGCCCACTTTGACAACTACATGCTTTCCCCCCCCCTCCGTTCATTACTCTTATCTGCAGCGAGGAAGTGGACTAGGCTATCTAATCAGCGAATGCAGAAAGAGAAAATGAAGAACAAGGTCCCTTCTGGTTCTTGCTTAGATGCGGCAAATCACAAAGAAGGCAGAGGCGCTCAAAAATCAGGAAAAATGTCTTGGCTGACCATGAACAACAACAACAACAGCAATAAAAGATGCCATTTGAGATTTACATTGAGTCACATAGAGTGTAGACAAAAAACAGTTATATATATATATATATATATATATATATATATATATATATATATATATATATATATATTTTTTTTTTTTTTCCCATTGTGTGCGTGCGTGCAAAATATTTCTGACATCTTAAACATTGCTTTTAAGGCATTAAAGCATTTAATAAATGCAAAGGGCTGAGGGGAAGGAGAGAGAAAAAAAAAACACTCTGATACACTTGAATGAGCCTTCTGAAAGCAAACCATTGTGACCATTATATTTGTGAAGAGCTCAGCTCTAATGAAAAGCTATTGTAGTATCAAGGCCCAGAAAGCTTTTAATGTCACTCATTCAGCCCATTACTAAGCGTTTAATAAAGTTTGGCTAGGGCTTGAAGACGGTGAGGAGAGGAGGCCTGGAGTCCAATAACAAGGTTAGTTTACACAGTGTTCTTGATCTGCGATAAGCCTCACATATGCTGACATTCCCTGTACACTGTAATTTGTCAGTAAATAAATAGAATTTACTCGCCGGGACTGTGAAAGGAAAAGTGGACAAATCTGTGATCCGTGTATAGAGAGAGAGAGAGAGAAACTGGTTGCACTGCAATTATATGAAGGTTCATCTTGACGGTTCACCTTAAAAGAACTTGGACCATCAATCCTTTCAAATTGGTGCCAATTTTTTAAAAGTTGAAAAAGCAGTTATTTCATCCATTAATAAATAATAATAATTATTATATAATAATAATAACAATAATAATATATAATAATAATAATAATAATTATTATTATTATTATTATTAATATTATTAATAATAATATTATTATTATTATTATTATTATTATTATTATTATTATTATTATTATTAAGCGATAATAATTATTATTATTATTTATTATTATTATTATTATTTGAATATCCCAAGTTTAGGCCATGTGATTGTTTAACGTTAAACTCCGACCTGAAGCATATACCCCAATCACCCAAACATGACCACATAAACATTTTATATTATATACAATTATATATCAGTAAACTAGTAACAGGATCATGGGTACTCAAGGCTCAAACATGCACATGAAGACCAATAGCCAGTACATCTGGTCCAATCCTATTGCTGAGGACAATAGAAAGGCACCAGAATACCCGGTGCACCACAGCCCATCATGCACGGGCCCAGCAGGAAAAGGTTTATTAAGATTTATTAAACTTATTAATAAGGAATATAAGCTAGAAGTAGTGGAGACAGTTGAGTACGCGTTGAGGTAAAAGTTCCAGAGTGCGAAATGATACAGAGTTAGAATACAGATGCAATAATGTTGATGACGTTGATCACACTATTCATATTTTTTAGTTGGTATCTATCTATACCATCTATACCATTTTGAACTACAAATGTACATAGGCCAATGAATGATTGATATTTAACAGATGATTGATGGATAGATGTTAAATTATGGCACTGCCCTTAGAAGTGTCTGGTTTGCATGGAAAAAGCGATGAGAGCAAATAGCAGCTCAGGCTTGTTCATCCTTATACTAGCAACCGTGGTGAGGGTCCTCCTCAGGATTTGTGCAACAGATTTATGAGATATGAAGTTCTCCTAGGCAAAAGTGGGACTCATTTATTACATTACATTACGTACAGTAAGTGTTTCTTTTTCTTTCTGTGTTTTACGTGAGTAGTCTTATTAGTAGATACATATTTTTTATTTTTACATCCTACAACAAATAGCTGTACTTTCTACTCCACTACAATTGTGCATGGTGATGTACAGTGGTGTAGTAATATTGACACCCGCCTAATGATATATTGTACGTACTTGTGTGATTTGCCTTCCCTCTGTGAAAAGGGAAAAAGGCCCCACAAAATCAGCCAAATTATAGGGGTGCAGGTATTATTTATTGTCCTCAGGCATGTACTGTACACAAACAAATTGATCGGATCTTTGTTGGTAGCATAGGCATTTTCTTGGAATTAAAGAAATTGTCCTGTGGTAATAGTTAATGTTTACTATATTTGGGGGGGGGCATGCAGTAGGGGAATCCTGAAAAATATAGCCTCATCAGGGGCACATGGGTCATTCTTAATTATCAAGGTCCGCTTTGAAGTCTATCACCATCATCATCTTTTGGTCGCCATAAAATGACTTAAACAGTATGTAAGGGTTAAAGTTTTAAAAATGTTGTGACTTTACACACTGACACATGAATTTCAAAGGCATATTATGGTGGTTACGTCTCAATATCAGGTGATGGTGCTGGACTTACTGCCGAGCCAGTATCATGCAAGATCAATGTCTCACTCATTCATTGTCTCTAGACTTTTGTTTGGGAAGTGTTTAGGAACGGCAATTAGCCAAATCTGCCTGTCTTTGGACTGTGGGAGGAAACCTGAGTACCCGGAGGAAACCCACCAAGCACGGGGAGAACATGCAAACTCCATGCACACAGAGACGGGAATCGAACCCGGACCCTGAAGGTGCAAGGCACATAGGGGTTTATCTACTAAGCCACTTTGATGCCTGCAAGATCAATGTACTGAATTAAATTTGCGAATTACATGAATCTACAGTATTTTAGTCAAACTCCACACCATGTGAATAACACATTTACACTTATTGGTATCTGGATATGTCTGATGTGCTGTACTGACTCAGATAAGTTCATACGTGATAACGGGTTATACAGTACTCAAAGGCAAACAAGCAGTAAAAGTTTGCTCGGCGTTGCATCAGCCGGACATTTAATGAAATCTAAAAGCAAAATCCGGGCTTGCGTCATGAAAATGTTACTATGGAATTGCTGAGCTGCTTGGATATAATCTTTGCACTCGGCTATTATATATATTCGAACCCAGCTGGTAATTGTGGTTAAGCTCTCCTTCTTTGCCAGGTGCACTGCAGCAGTGCTCACGAACATGCCAAAAGCATACAATGATCCAAATCTCGCTTTATGATCACGTAAAACTCAGGCGTTTAAGTTTCGCCAAAGATACAACTCCCAGCCAAGGGATGATGTATACTCCCGCAGCTCTGCAAGCAATTTTATTTAAATTCTTGATGCTATCAACCGACTCATTCAGAGCATGTTCTTCCCACGGGTTATCGGTGGCGCTCTTCAGCTCACTCACCTCGCATTATCTTGGTTAATTACAATTGCCATGTGCCCCATCGCCCACAGCTTTTGAAATAGAATTACCTTGAGAAGGTTATTTATCCAGGAGCATTGGTATTCCAGGGAGAATCCTGCCATTTCTGAGCGTCTGACAGCCTCTTATCTCTACCGGTTCATCAACAGGTGTTCTCTGTCAGCATGGCGTGATCAAAATGCACGACGGAGCGTTCACACACCTAACTCCGTTTACTCAGACAGATTAGAAAGTGTGTGCTGGGACAGCAAAGTAAAGCGTAACTTAGAAAAAAAAAAAAAAAAAAGGCTAAAACAAACTTTCTTTCAGGCAAATATCTGGATGCTTATACAGTAAATTGAAATTAAGACTTGAAATCTTCTAGACGCCCAGTGTACACAACCACATCGGAAGGCATCTGAATGCTTGGTTTGCAAATTACCCATAAGGATTTTTAGTTGGGATTAATTATGTTGACTGTCACATCTTAGCAGGCAGCCATTTCATTTAGAGAAGAATAGCTCTTGAGGCGATACTTTCCTCCTGCGCGGATGCGCTATAGCACAATTTGTGCAAGAAGAAAAAAAAAATGAAAGAAAGAAAATCACTTCATTTCAGGCTGTATCAGGAGTCGAGACAGTTCCGTGGTTGAAAAATGATTGGGATTAGCATGTGAAGCTTAATATGATACAACTAACTAGTTGAGTGGGAAAGAAGGGGGAAACAAAAATAGTAACGCTACAGTACATAAAAAAAGAAATAAATGCAGAAATACAAAGCAGGATTGATTTAGTGAATTCTGTTGAGGCACTGCTGGAGACTGGACACATCTCCCAACATTTTTCCAAGGAAGCCTGCTCATTGAGTTATAAGAATAGTTCTGCTGATGGCCAGCTCCCATGTTGCATACAGCATTGAGGTGGAGGTACTGGAAGAGACTGGCGTGGGGACTCTCGCTTATAAAGGAGACCTGAGGTCCAGCAGGAGAAGTCGTGTTACAGTCTGGATAGATGGAGTCTTCATGTCAGCATACCAGGTACCGACCCACATGCATGTGCACACACACACACACACACACACACACACACACACACACACACACACACACACACACGCACAGAGCTATGACTACTAAGACATGCACATGGCTACAAAATAATCAGTACAAGTTTATTTTTTGTTTCATCATGATTTTGTAAATCTCTAAAGAGTCCGACAAAGATTTATGATGATTATCTTAAACATTAACAATGCAGGCAAAATTAGAACCGAATCAGTCATGTGTATCCGGTGGATGACTGGTGACTGTAATGTGGTTTAATGAATTCTTTGCTGCCGCTCGTTTAAAACAAATTGGCTGACGTTGGTTTCTTTATTTGTTTTCGTTTAATTTTCGGAATTAAATGGCACCTAATATGGAAAATTTACCATTTCGGCATTTTTAGATATTCAGATTAATTCGCAAACGAAAAAGGAAGAAAACGACTTCTCTTTTATACTTTTTTTTAACATAATTCGGATTTTCCCCCCTGATGTGACCTCATATGAGAACGCTCAGGCGTAACTCATTTATATAGACACCTAATATCACTTAGAACAGCACTTTTGTGAGATGTCATTTGCAAAACCAAAAGGAGGCACTGAGACATGGTTAAAGAAATAGCAATATATGGGACCTTTAAAGCTGATTACACACTTTTGACTGAGTGTGTGGGCTTTACTCTTAGTGCTACTATGTGTCTGAATTGTTTTGATGATTACATTCCTCCAAATTTCTTTTCCATTTTTTCCCTCCAAAATGCTTGTGTTGATAAAGTCGCAAATTATATTTCTAGCCCCTGAATAATTTCTTCCATTTCATTTTTCAAAAAAAAAAAAATAATAAAAATAAAAATGCAACCACAGCACTCTATTCGCTCAGCCTTCTCATCTAAACAGCATGCGCACTGTAACTTGGAACCCAAATAAAAAAAAAAAACCCAGAGTAGCTTGAGGAAGCTTATTTTTCAAACAGCGTTTCTGCAGGAGGTCATTTACCTCATGAGCCCTGTTGCATATTCCATCCAATCATCAGCTCCTGCCCTTATCTCCCAGGGACGGGCCGCAGCGTGCATCTATTTTCATTATTCACAAGATTTATTGGAGCTCAAGTGTTAATCGTTCGCATATGGCTTAGCGGGGTCGTGCGAGTCTCTTGGTAATGGAGAGCTGTGATCACATTGATGGCCTGTGAGGTCTGATGGATTACATCCTCTATTTCCTTACAGCAGCGTGAATCGGGTGACTGCGTGATGTATATCGACTCACAGTCCTTGCTTAGCTGCAGGTTGGTCTCTTAAGACCTATTTAATTCAGTGTCACTGCTAAATGATGTGTTTTTATTGTCTCATTATTAAATAATGGTTCTTTTATCAATTTTTTTTTTTTTTTTTTTACATTTCTGAAAAATAAAGCATTTACTGTACAGTATGAAGGATCTAAAAACAAACACGTTTGTCACATAGTGCTAATTACAAGAGTTACTTCTGATCATTTATCAGGGCAACTATTCCTTTTAAACTGTTTATATTTCCTTCCCTTAACAAATTATATTCTCACCTATCTGGCACAGTCACAAAAAAGACACAGAAAAAAACTTTTATTATTATTGTTATTATTTTATGTTTTTTATGTTTTTATTTATTTATTTATTGTTTTATTTTATTTTTATGTTTTTTATGTTTTTGTTATTTATTATTATTATTATTATTATTATTTTATTTTTTATATAATTTTTGTTTATATTATTATTATTATTATTATTATTATTATTATTATTATTGTTGTTGTTGTTAACCACAGTAGGTGGCACAGTGGTGTAGTGGTTAGCACTGTCGCATTGCACCTCCAGGGTCCAGGTTTGATTGGTGGGTTTCCTCTGGGCTAATTGGTGTTCCCAAATCACATATCTACAAAACCTTTTCTATTTCATAGTGTCACCTTTAACTTGTGCCTCATTATGAATGCCATAATCAAAGTTAAAGGTGAGACATGAGGTCACTCATATGACCTCATGTCAGGATGCTGTAGTCACCAATTCATATGTAAAATTTATTCCTTTCACTCTGTCACAATTTGGCTGATTAGAATCGGAACCTTGGAATTATTGTCCTAAAATATGTCCATGCCATAATATTAAAAACAACATACATCTGATAACCTGGACATTTCATACACTTGCAAGTGATCATTCAGAAGATCGTTTTTCTTTCTCCAGATGCAACGTTGCTGTGCCTAGACCTGAGCAACTGAAGCAACCCCAGATCACAACACTGCCTCCAGAGGCTTGTACACTGGGCACTGTGCATGATGGGTGCATCGCTTCATGCACTTGCCTTCTTACCTTGGAATAGGGTCAATCTTGACTCATCTGACCACATGACCTTTTTCCATTGCTCCAAAGACCAAGCTTGATGCTCCCTAGCATTCTGACCTTTTCTTCTGATGGTTTCATTATGGCCACACAGCTGTTTATTCCCAATCCTCCTACTTTCACCATTAAACAGAACAATTTTCGATTTTTATGTCGCACTTTCACAAGTCACTGTCATTCATGTTTTTTTTTTTTGTTTTGTTTTTTTTCCCACAACATTTCTTCCGTGAAGACTCATAAGTATTTGCTCACTTAACTGCACCAGTGACTTGTTTATGACCAGGCAGTGTATTATTGTACACATTTATTAGTGAATCGAATATTGAAGAGCTGGACTGTAATTCACAGGAGGTAAGTACACTTAAAGGCGTTTCTGGCTGCAAAAAGTTTGAGATTTATACCTGTAATGATTTGGCCAAACAAATGACATAATTTAGCTTGCAGTAGTTAAAGCACCAATAACAAAACCTATTTTTGAGATTGGGGATAAAGAGAGAGAGAGA